>BOPN01002391.1:100000-112500 GCA_017312705.2 Penaeus japonicus | reverse complement strand
ATATATATATATATATATATATTATATATATATATATATATATATATTATATATATATATATATATATATATATATATATATATATATATATATTATATATTATATATATATATATATATATATATATATATATATATATATATATATATATATATATATATATATATATATATATATATATATATATATATATATAAACTACATATATATTTATTTAATTATTTATATATATATATATATATATATATATATATATATATATATATTTATATTTATATATATATATATATATATGTATATATATATATATATATATATATATATATATTTATATATATATATATATATATATATATATATATATATATACATTTTCTCGCTTCTTTTATGGAGATATGGCTTACTTTCTTTTTGGAGCACCCTTGTTAGTACTGTCACCTTAATTGCCACCTGATAAGGCAATAAAGATTCTAGGAAAACTTAATGGTTTGTGAAATATCTCTCGTATTTCTACAGTTTTTATCTTGGTTGTGCTCAGCATCAGGCAATAATATATTTGGTAAGTGTTTAGAAAACTTTTCAAACTCACTCTTATGAGTGAGTTTGAAAAGTTTATTTGAAATGCTGTGATTTGTGATAGAAGGCCTGTAATCACAGGTTCAACCTCAGACTGCAGAATATGGTAGTTTCCAATGTAATTTGGAGTGTGCATGAGCAAATAGTCAAATATGTTCATGTGGAATTAATTATTATTGTTCACAATTTTGGCGTAGCAAACGTAATATTTAGTTTTTCAAGCATCAATTTTTTATGATAAAAGAGGAGAAAATTTAAACAGTGTAAATAAGCCAAAGTCTCAGATTCACTACATGAAGTTGCAGTTATCGGCAACAACTAGAACTCTATGACTACGACACCCAAGTACACACCCTCCTGGATATGAGCCACACCCAAGGGCAGGGGTGCGGTTGAATCTTAGGGAGATTATCAAGGGTATGCATGTGCTGTACTCTGCAGTCTGGGTCCAAACCAGTAATGGTGCAGTATAAAGGCCAGCAAACCTCTACCACATATATGATAGCAAGATAGAGCTTAGTCTAGTTATTTTTTTTACTTTAAATGACCAGGAAGGTCTGCAAACTCAGTCTTTCCAGAAGTTATGTACTTGAAGTTTGTCGACCTGTGCCTGATTGGCAAGAGGCTAGTAGTTGACAAGTGGATATCTTCTAAAAATTTATCAGATATTCATTATAGATTTAAAGATTGCAAAAGAGAGATTTTTCATTTCACCAACATTGATGTAATACTTGAAATTTCGCTTGCTCGGTTATCAGCTTCTGTACCAACTCAGGTGTAAGATTAAGATTTATTTATTTATTAAATGATAAGTTAAGCTTTATTAACAGATTTTGTATCTTTAGTTTTATCCTTTTCATAGTCTTAGCTTCCATAATTATATGCTGAATTTTGAAAACATTATATATGTATTATTATTAAGTTGATGTATTTTTAAACTATTGTCTTTATTTACAGGAATGTGACAAGTGTCAGAGGCGTCAAAAGAACCGTGCTTTCTGCTACTTTTGCCAATCTGTACAACGTTTACCACAGTGTGCGCATTGCGGTAAAATCAAATGTATGCTGAAAACTGGTGATTGTGTGGTGAAGCATGCAGGAACCTATACTACCGGTTTAGGGATGGTGGTAAGTTGGTTATTTGTTGTTTTTTTATACATTTTTGATAAACTTTATTTTATATTTTTAGATCAGTTTATTTCATATCTCATCAAAGATTTATATTCCTACATTGATTATGTATGAATATCTTTATGTAATATATATTTATATGATAAATGCCTTTATTTTATTATATTTGTTTATTAATTTATTTACTTTTTTCTTTTGTTGTGTGTATATTTGTGTTTGCGATAAAAGCTTATCTATGCATGTGTATTCGAAAGTTTATATATGCAACTTTACTTATCCTATACACAATTGCTTGTCTGCCTAAGTACAGACGCTTTAGTTAAATATCAGGTTTGTTTTGAACCCATGTTTATGACTCAGATACCAATGCATCAACTTTAGTGTTGATGATTTTGATAAGATTGCGCAAAAGAACGAGTGTGAGAATCCAGATTACAAATAATGGTACTTCCTTCTTCAGTGTTGATGCAGTTACTTCAAAGTCAGGAAATATCTCCTACCTTTTAGACAATAGTAGTGTAATAGTTTTTTTTTGTTTTTTTTGTTTTTTTTGTTTAAGTTAGCTGTAAGAATTACAATATTTATTTGATTACTTACCTCAAACCAAGCTTTGAGTGACATTATAAAGATCACTTTATTAGCACAGAATATGTATTTCTATATTGATATATTGTTCAAAAATGACAAAACTTCCAATTGTTACTACTTGTGTTATTGGGAGAACTGGACTGAAGTAGAAGTAGGTTAATGTATGACTGGAGACGTTGCGGGTACATTGTTTGCAAATGTGTTCTTAGAGGCCGTTTTGCCTTGTACAAAATGAATGAGTCATTGGCCCTTATACCTTATATTTAAGAGTTGATCTGGAAATAACTTATTTCGAAGAAGAATAGAACTAACAAAGGATTTTGTTCATTTCAGGGAGCAATCTGTGACTTCTGTGAGGCTTGGGTGTGCCACGCTCGTAAGTGCCTACAGACCCATGCATGCACTTGTCCCCTCCAGGATGCAGCGTGTGTTGAGTGTGAGAGAGGTGTAAGTATTCCTCATATCACACACCCACATTCCACACCCAGTCCCACATCCAGTCCCAAACCTATTCCCATACCTATTACCACATCTATTCCCATACCTATTCTCAAATTCCCAAATTCATTACCAAATCCATTCCCACACCTATTCCCATATCCATCTCCAAATCTATTACCAAATCCATTCCCACACATATTCCCTACATATATACCTACACCCATTCTCACACCCAATTCCACACTTATTACCACACTCATGCCCACATTCATTTCCACATCCATTGCCACACATTTCCACACATTTCCACATTCATTCCCACACTCATTCTCACACACACAAAAGCACACCCACACACAAGCATACCCACACTAATAGCTATAACTACCCTCAGCCATACCCACCCACTCAGCCATACCCACTCCATACTATACTCACTCACACATACACTCACCTGTACTTACACTCATACTCATATTCATACCCACCCACACCATACCCATAGTCATAGTCATTTACTAATTTGTATGGTCATTTATTATTGTAGATAAGTCATTCACCCAACTGCTTCCCTTTATGTTAATCACAAAACATCCACATTGTATTCTGACGTAACATAGCTAATAATGTTTTATTTATAATGTTACAATAACAAAAGTGTTAAAGGGTATGACAACTGTTTCTTATGCATTTCATGAAAACAGACTTTGTTAACCCCTTCACTACGGGCAGTAGAAAACGCTCCTCGCGCCGTATCCGAGCTGCCGGTGCGCGCCAAATTTTAAACGTCGCTACTGAATATGACAAGTTTTAAGCCAAAACCTCTACAAGTTTATAGCCAAAACCTCAACATAATCATCATGTGTTATATATCAAAATATGCAAAGTTAACCTCTTCCCCCATATGCATGTGACAAGTTATTTACATGGGTCGGGAGGAAGATGGGAAGAGTGACCTTGGTGGGAGGCCTCACTCAGATGACCAAAGAAAACGATTGAAATAGTATGGTAAACTAATCATAATAAGTTTTATATTTTTAAATAATGTTCCATAAATAAATAATAAAATGATTGCTAGCAGGGTCCATCAATGCCTCGCCTGGTGTAAGCGAATCCCACTCTTATGTAATAAATTATTAATAATGAAAGTCAAGTAATATATCATATCATATCCAACCTTTATTCTGAAAGATCTCGTACAGTATCCGGAAGAAAGAAAACTCAATTCCACCAGAACTCAGCCATGACGCAGTATGCGCGTCCTCGGATTTGACGCGAGCGCTGCGAGGACGCAGTATACGGGTCCTCGTGTTGAAGGGGTTAACCCGATAACAATGGGGTGGTTTTGGCTCCAATTGTCCTATCCACCAGGGTATATCAAGTGCGTAGGCCTAATGCCTCAGGCTTTCCACCTGTGCTGGCTGCACCCAATCACCTAGTGTGGCGACTATGCAAAAAGCAATGACAAAATATGTCACCAGTCACAAGTATTACCACCACATGACATGATCTCTTGTCACCCAGCATTATTGGGTTAACCACTGGGTTTGCTTTAGTACAATGAGTTGACTTTCAGATTCATGCACCAGGGGCTGGATCCAAGCAACGCTTTATGCTGTTGCAACTCAAGTTATGGTTGCAAATGAAGCAAAATTACAACCAACTCGTTGTGACTAATCAAAGAAATAACTTGTGATATGAAATTTAGTGCAATTTTTGTTCTTACTTGCTTTCATAGAAAACAATAATGATATGTAAAATCTAAATCTAAATCAAGTTTCTAAAAATTGTGATTTTAAATTTCACCACACTTTAAAGGTTAATCTCCATCACCTAACCTGATAATAATGAGGCGGTTTTTGGCCCAGTTACCTTTAACCTGATAACACTGGGGTATTTCAAGCGCATAGGCCTAATGCCTGGGGCTGTTCACCTGTGCTGGCCATAGCTGAGCGCTACGCACCCGATCACCCGGAGTCATATGAAAAGCCAGGACAAAATATCACTTCCCCAGCAACAAGTATTGCCACCACATAACATAATATCTTGTCACCCAGCATTAATGGGATAACCTCTCCTAAATTATCAGAGAGTTTATCAGACATCCCAAGAAACACAACAGTAGTTCTTTTAAAGTAGCGGTCAGCAAGCAGTGTCAAATTTTATTTATGTCATTTTAAAGGTTTCAGTTGAAGTTCTGCAGAAATCTTTTATTCCAGCACTTCATGCCAGTCATAAACTGATTTCAAGAGCACTGTTGTTTCAGCATAGTCAAAGGTAGCCCATTTATTCCGTAATATCAGAGATATGGAGGAGGACGTAGAATTTTCCATGTTTTCAAAGAAATTGCTCATGGCTGTGTTATAATATTATTGATCTGTTATTGGTGGAGACATTTTGAAAGCGTGCTTCTCACTGGCACTCACTGGCAGTTAAAACTGCTTTGTGGATGGGGATGTAATGGGATTTGCAATGACAATGGTCACATGTCACACCAAAGTGGATTTGCAACTGACTTTCTTGGATCTGGCTCCAGGACTGAAGAATTAATATAATTTCTGTTGACTTCATCTTTTACATCCTCCCCATACAAAGAATATTGTAAAGTTTATCTTCAACAGGTTTGGAATCATGGTGGACGTATCTTCCGATGCCACTATTGCCACAACTTTCTGTGTGAGGATGATCAATTTGAGCATCAAGCTTCATGCCAGGTGTTAGAGCAGGAGTCATTCAAATGTGAGTATTTTATACCATTTGTAAGTTACCTTTGCTTGATATCTAAAGCTTATTTTATTTTATTGCCATTTTTGGAAACTATTTTTGAAAGAAAAAATATATTCAATTATAGAGATGTAAATATTATACGTTAGAAAATTTGGAAGTCGTTGGAACAAGTTATACAGCTAAATCACTAAATCATAGATTGATTTTATAGTTATGAATCATGAAAATATTTTTTAACTCAAGCCTTCTTATTAAGTGAAAAGGAAAAAGTGTTAATCATGCATTATCTTAGGGTAATATAGCTAGTGAACATATCACTTACTGTAGCCCTAATGCTCTCTTTTGCTTCTTATCATAAGGTGCTAAAATTATTTCAGTCTTCAGACTTTAATCATTTGCAAAATGCTGTTTCATCAACCAGTTATATCAACAATGAACTTTGATTAGTCATGGTAAAGGAATTATCACTTTAAAAGTTTAAGGACAGTCTCTTTGAAGTTGATATGACCTTTCAGAACTATGCATCAAATTTTTGCAATAGTCCTTGGAAAAAAACATGGAAACACATACACCTATTGCCTGAGATAGAATGATTACATTATTAAATTAGTTTGGACATTACTGTTAGAAATTATATTCATTTTATTTGATTTTTTAGAAGCTGTTCTAAAGGCAATCACAGTAACATGGATGCATATCCATTGTTAGAAATTATATACATTTTATTTGATTTTTTAGAAACTGTTCTAAAGACATTCACAGGAACATGGATGCATCCATAACACTTGTTTAAGAATGCCTAGTTTATATTAAACAAATATTGAGATTATTATTGTGAATGCATTTTATGTCTTTTAAAGTAGGCCTGTAATATCTATATGATTTTACTATTCAGTTTCCATAACAATAACTATGAAGAGAACAGCAATGACGTTGGAAAAAATACATGATTATTTATCATTATAATACTTATTATGAAGAACACATATCAGCAGGTGATTACCAAAAACTTTGAGATATATAATTCACAAATTCTATCCTTATATCTTTCTCTCTGACTCAGCATTATGTAGAATGGTTTCCATGTAAACTTCTATATCATCAGTTTTAATTTTATTTGATTTAAAGTTCTCATAGACATTTCTACTCATAATTTTTTTATGGTAGTGTTTTTTTAGGAGTAAAATATTGTTTCTAGGTATTTTTTTTAAATCTGTGCATGATGTACAGTGTAAAGGTATTTCATAAATCAAAGATTGAATTAGTATGGTTTAGAGTAGATAGATCAATATTTTTTTCATTATCATTTTTTTTATTATCATTATTATTTTTATTTTACTTATTTTTTTCATCATTATTAATTATTATCATTTTCATTATTATAACAAATTCCCCCATCATCAGGTTTGTCTTGTAATCGCCATGGCCAGTACTCCTGCCTAAGATGCAAGACCTGTTATTGTGAGGACCATGTGCGTAGGAAAGGGTTCAAGTATGACAACAGGCAAAAGCTTCCATGTCCAAAGTGTGGTTTTGATACGGAGGAGACAAAGGATCTTAGCATGTCCAGTGAGTACCTTTTCTCTTTCTATCTTGTAATAACATTGAGATTTATTATATAACCTGTATAGTAGTATAAGAATGTGAATTAATTTTTCATATCTGTGTTGTGTTTTAAAGGGTATGAATAAATTTTCTTTTTATTTGTATTTAATTTCCTGTACTTATGAATAATTTGGCATATTTTTTTTCACAGCTCGAACCCATAAGTATGGAAGACAACGAACTGGCTTTGATGATTATGATGATGATGATGATGAAGGCGCTGTTGGCTACGGTTATTCTTATGATGAAGGTGGCTATGACTATGACTATGATGATGATGATGACGAAGATGATGAGGATGATGATGATGAGGATGACGATGATGATGAAGAAGAATCAGAGGAAGAAGCAGAAGAAAAGAGTAAATAACAGTAGAGGAAGGAATTCTCATAGTTGAGAGTAATATGATATCCAAGGAAATTTGCCTATAATTACTTTTATTGCATTACATAAATTTTTTTCTTTATATTTATTTATTATTGTTATTATTTTGATAATCCTTTTTCATAAGTATAGATATTAAATTGAGTATGTATGTATTTTTTTTTTTTTTTTTTTTCATTATGGAAGAAGGATACACGGAAATGTTTTAGGTTTATGGTATTACATATTACTTTGTAGCACTATTATTTGCATTATAACATTATATATATATATATATATATATAAATATATATATATATATATATATATATATATATATATATGTATGTATGTATGTATATATATATATATATATATATATATATGTATGTATGTATATATATATATATATATATATATATATATATATTTATATATATATATATATTATATATATATATATATATATATATATATATATATATATATATATATATATATATATATATATATATATGTAATTATATATGATTATATATAATTATATGTATTTATATGTATATATATATGTATATATATATATATATATATATATATATATATATATATATATATATATATATATATATATATATATATATATATTTATCTCAATAAATCTAGACTGCTGTGATATGTGAATTGGAAACATGTTCATTCAGAAGTTAGTCCAAGATTTGTATTTTTCTATTAGTATAAAGTGCATATAATTTTTTTCATATTTCTACACATTCAGCTGGATTCAGCTATCAGTAATTATGGTGAATGAATAACAGGAACTTGTATTGACACTTTTCACTCAACATGTTTTTCAGGCTACAGGTTGTTTAAACAAACTGATATTTTTTGTGTATAATTGGAAAAGGATAGAAAATCTTGCATTTTTCACTTTTAAATGGCAGGAGATTGGCAGAAACTTGTTATTTTAAATGCAGATTAAATCTTCAGAATATCATTTATGAGTGTATAGTTAAATTATTATGTATATTCAAGGATATCTTTTGAGGATAATCAAATGTATATACAGTTTTTTACATTTGTTTACAGGCATTTAGGGGTAATAATAAATTATTATAAAGTATGCTTGTTTGAAATTGTATCCTGCACTTTATGTTATTTTGCCTTGTATTATTTGAATGAAGTAGAAGACTAAACTGTTAACTACATGTCATATGTCAATACAGAATATGAAGACAAAACCTCTGTTTTCACTCTCCATTTGGATTCCTTGTATCTCATACTTGTTATTTTCTCAAAATTGTTTAGAAATATATCTTTCTCTCAATTTTTTTATTTTATTGTCAGTCATCTTGTCATATAACATAATCTGGTCTTGTGAAATATTTTGGTTAGAAGACACCAGTTGTTATAATTAAGCAAAATTATTTAATGTAATACTGACTTCTCCTCTTATTGGGTATTAGGATGTAATTTATTGTTTAAATTTTTACAAACTATTTTTAACATGAAAGATAAGAATTACCCTTGAGGCAGATAATAGATATTAATGCAGTGCTCTCAATAAGAGAATATATCAGAACATTTTGAAGTTTTATGAGATCATGCATACTATTTGTTTTATAGTATTAATGTTTTATACCTAAAGAATCACTTTATTTTACTTTTAAAAGCTATCTACACTTGGGGATTTTGAATAATAGCATGCTCAAACACTTACCATCTACCATTAACATTCATACCAGACTGTCAGAACGTTGGTTTCTTGTCATCTTCTTTCATGTAGATAATGATCCAAATGTTGCATTAAATTTAGATATTGTAATAGATAATAAAATAGAAACTTTGTTATGCACTAATGGTACAGCAGTTTTGATAATGCAAGCACATCGATGTGCACACAGGGACATAAGCACATACATGCACAAGCAGGCACAAGCATACAAATTATTTTGATAATTGAGTTTTGAATTAGATTGTGGCAGCAAGGGGAGTAATATAGTTTATGGAATATTATATATAATAGGTTATAGTATAATAGTTTGATAAGGTGATTGCAAAGATGTGATTATATACCACAGAAAAGGAACAAACTGAAAAATTATTGTAAAGCTGTATCAGACTTTTTTTCTGAATAGTCAAGGAATGGGTGTAACATGTGAAAATAATATAGTTTATGGAATATTATATATAATAGGTTATAGTATAATAGTTTGATAAGGTGATTGCAAAGATGTGATTATATACCACAGAAAAGGAACAAACTGAAAAATTATTGTAAAGCTGTATCAGACTTTTTTTCTGAATAGTCAAGGAATGGGTGTAACATGTGAAAATAATATAGTTTATGGAATATTATATATAATAGGTTATAGTATAATAGTTTGATAAGGTGATTGCAAAGATGTGATTATATACCACAGAAAAGGAACAAACTGAAAAATTATTGTAAAGCTGTATCAGACTTTTTTTCTGAATAGTCAAGGAATGGGTGTAACATGTGAAAATAATATAGTTTATGGAATATTATATATAATAGGTTATAGTATAATAGTTTGATAAGGTGATTGCAAAGATGTGATTATATACCACAGAAAAGGAACAAACTGAAAAATTATTGTAAAGCTGTATCAGACTTTTTTTCTGAATAGTCAAGGAATGGGTGTAACATGTGAAAATAATATAGTTTATGGAATATTATATATAATAGGTTATAGTATAATAGTTTGATAAGGTGATTGCAAAGATGTGATTATATACCACAGAAAAGGAACAAACTGAAAAATTATTGTAAAGCTGTATCAGACTTTTTTTCTGAATAGTCAAGGAATGGGTGTAACATGTGAAAATAATATAGTTTATGGAATATTATATATAATAGGTTATAGTATAATAGTTTGATAAGGTGATTGCAAAGATGTGATTATATACCACAGAAAAGGAACAAACTGAAAAATTATTGTAAAGCTGTATCAGACTTTTTTTCTGAATAGTCAAGGAATGGGTGTAACATGTGAAAATAATATAGTTTATGGAATATTATATATAATAGGTTATAGTATAATAGTTTGATAAGGTGATTGCAAAGATGTGATTATATACCACAGAAAAGGAACAAACTGAAAAATTATTGTAAAGCTGTATCAGACTTTTTTTCTGAATAGTCAAGGAATGGGTGTAACATGTGAAAATAATATAGTTTATGGAATATTATATATAATAGGTTATAGTATAATAGTTTGATAAGGTGATTGCAAAGATGTGATTATATACCACAGAAAAGGAACAAACTGAAAAATTATTGTAAAGCTGTATCAGACTTTTTTTCTGAATAGTCAAGGAATGGGTGTAACATGTGAAAATAATATAGTTTATGGAATATTATATATAATAGGTTATAGTATAATAGTTTGATAAGGTGATTGCAAAGATGTGATTATATACCACAGAAAAGGAACAAACTGAAAAATTATTGTAAAGCTGTATCAGACTTTTTTTCTGAATAGTCAAGGAATGGGTGTAACATGTGAAAATAATATAGTTTATGGAATATTATATATAATAGGTTATAGTATAATAGTTTGATAAGGTGATTGCAAAGATGTGATTATATACCACAGAAAAGGAACAAACTGAAAAATTATTGTAAAGCTGTATCAGACTTTTTTTCTGAATAGTCAAGGAATGGGTGTAACATGTGAAAATAATATAGTTTATGGAATATTATATATAATAGGTTATAGTATAATAGTATATATATATGTATAAGAGCACACATATACCTATATATATTAAAGTTGATAATACATAACACAGGATTATTGTAACTCTGAGGTTAAGTCTTTTGTGTTCCTTCCAGGACAATAAGTAAAAATGTTCAACTCTTTGGCACTGTAACAAAGAATGAATAGTAATAGGTACCCTTCAAAAGAGTGAAAATAATTACTTTCTATTTTTCATTAAAGTTATAGTAATCAGAATCTCCATTCTTGATTTTTAAATGTTGATTTTTATGGTATTGGATACAAAAAATTAAATACGTGACTATGATTAAACAATACAAGTAACTTGAAACCCCTTGATTTTATTTGCGTTACACATCCAAGGCCTATAGAACTGCCACTTATATTTTGATCAGTAAGTCTACCAGTAGGAATGCGAGAAATATTATGAAGTACTGTAGATGACATGGATGTTATCTACATTTATGTTATACTGTATATTCAAAGGTTACAGCGTAAGATTGTAAACTTGTTCCTGCATGTGTATGTGCATGCATGTATGTGCACATGTGTATGTATATATATATATATATATATATATATATATATATATATATATATATATATATATATATATATATATATATATATATGCATATGATATCTATCTATCTATCAATATATGTATATATGTATATATATATATATATATATATATATATATATATATATATATATATACATATATATATAGATAGATAGATAGATAGATAGATAGATAGATACATACATATATATATATATATATATATATATATATATATATATATATATATATATATATATATATATATAGATATATATCATATATATATATATATATATATATATATATATATATATATATATATATATATATAGATAGATAGATACATATATATATATATATATATATATATATATATATATATATATATATATATATATATATATATATGTATATATATATATATATATATATATATATATATATATATATATATATATGTAGATGTAAGTATACATATATATGTTCATATAGATAGATAAATAGATATTATATACAGAGAGTATGACATACATATATATATATATATATATATATATATATATATATATATATATATATATATATATATATATATATATATATATATATATGTATATATACACAGATATATATATATATATATGTATGTATATATATATATAGTATATATATATATATATATATATATATATATATATATATATATATATATATATTATATATATATATATGTATATATATATATATATATATATATATA
>BOPN01002391.1:75000-95000 GCA_017312705.2 Penaeus japonicus | reverse complement strand
GGATGCAAAGTAGGATTTGTCAAACCCTAATCTGATCCCTACTTCTGAACACATTTGAGATGCCCCAAATGCTGTCTGAAATATTGTCGGCTCTGTACTAATGACAGCTTTTCGCCAGCAAAAGAAATGGATCTTGGAGAACTCGAAGATACCTTTGATAAGAGTAGGGTTCTTTTACAATGCCCCCAAGCATCTAATCAAATTGTCTTTCAAGCCAACTTTTGTCTTGGATGGCAAATCAGCATTTTCAATACTTCATAATTTATCAAATACAACATCAAGTGATATACAAACATGTAATGATGAACACATATAACCTAACCACCTAACACCAACTGGCACAAATATCCTAGGCAATATTATGTTTTTTTAATTATTTTAAGGACTCAAGACAAAATAATTTTGCATGTCTGTTCAGTAGTTCATGAATGGTTACCCGTCAATAGCATTAATGTTAATTGGCCACTGAAAACGGACCTCATCATTTATATCCTCATAAAAATCAATTACTTTTGTTAATTCCCTGAGGTTATGACATGTTTTTATTCATATTGGTTATCTTCAATGAAGCTAGAGTGTCATCTCTTTTACCAATAGTTGCCTGCCTTTTCTTGTGGAAAATGGTAGTATCTAAAGGAATCAATCTGCTGTCAAGACCTACTACTTGAGAAAAAAAAAGCATGTTAAAATTTGATACATTATTTCCGTGGTGTATTTCCGTTTCCCTTCTGGCAGTCATCAGGAGTGGATAAATCTTCTAAGGTTGAGGAAGATTAAGTTTCCGTTGTCATGTTCATCATCTGTATCGTTTTCACACATTCCTGAATCTCACTCAGTAATTTATTTACCAGACTACATTTCCTCTTATTTCTGTATTCCTTCCTTTTAGTAGGCTTTATGGTCAGCAGAACCAGTGGATGCAGCACAACCATTTAACTTTGCTTCATACCACTCGATGTCTTCTTGTAGCACTCTCTCGGTTGTCTTTTGCCTTCAAAAGATACGATTTCAGTACCAATAAACGAAGCTTTCAAACTCTTCTCCTGTGTATAATAATATACTTTCTTTATGTTAAGTACTTTTGTGATGGCCGTTAGTTTAGTAATAGTCTTCAGTCCAAATTTCTGATATAATTCTTCAATTTAGTCACAAGTTTCAAAGCAATTTGTCGTCCAGAAAAGTTTGAATTTCAATCAAACACTTTCAGCGAATTATATCGTGCCAATATATCACAAACAAGTAGCAATGCAACAGAAGCTTGTGGGAATGTATAATAATGTTATTAATTAATTAACGTTTATATGATTATTGAAGAAACACGGCATTACTTTACAGGCCATTAAGTTCAGTGAGGAACTAGAAGTATTGACAGACTTCCGACCTAAGGTCATTGAGGAACTTGCTATATGCGGTATTTAAGTGCTTAAGGTCTGTGAGCAATTTGTTGCATGCAATATTTAGGTTCCCAAGGTCAGCGAGGAACTTGATGCACCTAAAGACACAAATTTGATTGCGATTCGGAAGGGAACTATCATCACTTAAGGTTAGCGAGGAAGTTCGAAGTGCGTGGACCTCGTCCGCTGCGCGGCCCCAATTCCGCGGAAATGCGTAATATATTAAATTGAAAAGTGCAACCCCTAAACGTTATCAGATCAAGCTGATTTTTTTCACATTTCATTTTTATGATATATGGAGCCTATTTTTGTACAGTCACAATGACATTTCAAAAGTTGCAATTATTGAAATACCCTAACGCACAGCCACCACACACACACGCACAGCCACCACACACACACGCATAGCCACCACACACACAGCCACCACACACACACACACACAGCCACCACACACACACACACACACACCACCACACACACACACACAGCCACCACACACACACACACAGCCACCACACACACACACACACACAGCCACCACACACACACACACACAGCCACCACACACACACGCACAGCCACCACACACACACGCACAGCCACCACACACACACGCATAGCCACCACACACACAGCCACCACACACACACACACACAGCCACCACACACACACACAGCCACCACACACTCACACACAGCCACCACACACTCACACACAGCCACCACACACACACACACACACAGCCACCACACACACACACACATCCACCACACACACACACACACACACACGCACACCACCACACACACACACACACACACACACACACACACACACACACACACACACACACACACACACACACACACACACACACACACAGCCACCACACACACACACACAGCCACCACACACACACAGCCACACACAACCACCACACACACGCACGCACGCACACACGCAGCCACCACACACACACAGCCACCACACACACACACACACACACACACACACACACACACACACACACACACACACACACACACACACACACACACACACACACACACACACACACACACACACAGCTTTGATGTTATGGACTTGCGGGGGATGGAGGTAGAACTGTAGACTGTTATGTTCAGATAAGGTGTGTAAATGGCGATAAGGTGTCCATTAGACAAACATATATTAGCGACGTGCACATGATATAACTAACGGGACAGCTCACACGAGAGAGATGTTTACAAACAAGGGTAACATGGGCGTGCACATAGGAGTGACATCTGGCATTCATTGCGCTTCGATGATGATGGTAATTTATACAGGTCGGCCATGTTGGCATGTATGTGCTTTTCTCATTTTATGACCTTATGATGAGCCATAGGTTTTGCCACAATGGATAGAAATGATTGTGATTAAAAGTTTAATATATGTAGGACGAAAAAGTGCAATCAGTCTGGCATAAACATTTTCTTATTTCCATATGAGTTCATCCATGGCTTTGATGCGTTTCATTAGCTAGCGTCTCGTAATAAGTTTGGTGTCATACTTCTTAATGACAGTGGCGTGTTTGTGATAAGTGGAATGTAGTTGTAGTGTGGTAGTAAGGCAGCGTTTTTGAATGGTAACGGTGTCAGTGGCACACAGCAGTGACATATGAAGCTAGTTCCAATTTAAATAAAGGAGTAATGGAATGCCAGATGTAGTGGCTATACTGCAGAAGTGTTCTTGTTTACTGATATCAAATTAGATAGGCAGTATACAACATGTCTACTTTAAATTTGTAATATTTTTCGATGGCTCAGTAGTTTTATTATAGCATTTCAAGTCGGTGAACATTGATGTTGACACTTGAGGGAATATCAGGATTTTGACGGTTTGATGTTTAGGGCATCTTGATGTTTATCCTTGGGCTAGTAACAGAAAACAGTTCATGGATGTGTACCGGTATTCGATGTGACATGTTGGGTCCGTGGTTGGGTATGAGACTTCTGAAACTGCGCATCATAATGTAGTCATTGATTTTTTTTTTATCACTTACCGAATCTGACAAAGCCCAATACGAAGGAGGAGTGAAAGAATGACACTCTAGCTTTTTCTCACTACATAAGCTTTTTAGGTATCGGTGTCCATTGGAGATTGGCAGTAAGGGCTAAGGTCCCGTGTTATCCGAATGAGATGTTCTGCTTTCGGGATGTTGGTTTTACTCTTCTTTTATGATTATGGTCTCGCGTTTAGACAATCGTCAGTCGTAGCAATGGTAATTATGAGTATCCTTATTGTTATCGCCGTCTGTGTCTTCGTGAGATTCTGCTGTTGTTGACTACCCAAATCTTCAGATTAAAATGTGCTGAATGGAATGATGATTCACGTTATATTATTGTCGTGAGATTCTTGTCTGTTTTATAGCTATTGTTGATGAGAAGGCTTCATGGAAAAGGCAGTTTACGGATTTAGAAAAGTCAGCTTTAAAACTGATGAAGATCTAATGGGCGTATTAGGAACAGTATAAGGGGGGAGTGCGACGGGTGTGGCTACTGGCAGTGGCGCTGAGCAGCCAGAGCGACACTTGTCTGACAAGGGGGAGATAATTGGTGGCGGGTGTTGGGGTGGTAGATGCTGTTTCCATTATCCGTGGGAGTGTTCTCATTCTCGTAGCATGGGGAACCTCCCCTGTCGCATTGCTATCTTCTCGCTGGTCTCCGTTAGCAGAAGAGTGGCAGGTGGCGTCGGAGGAAGCAAATACAACATCAGGTGATTCAGTACAATCATGATCTTAACGTGTCACGCTTGTCTGTGGCTCTGTCATGAAGTGGCATGAATTGTCCAGGTGACGAAGCGAGACATCTGGCGTGTCTCGAGTCATGTTGGATTATTCACAATTTCTTCGATGTATGGACAATCCTTGACGGCCATAACCTTCCGCATGTTCTCACGGGAGCCAGCAGCCGGAACTTGAGTCTCTGCGGCTGATGTGGGGGTCGACGTGATTCAGGGAAGGAGAGGGGAATGTGGTGCTTGGCAGGATTCAGAGGAAAGGAAGTGTCGGGTGGATTTCGTACATACCTTCGAACGAAATGTAGATTGTAACAACAGTTGAAGTTTACATACATTGTACATATCATATCGCAAGCAAAAGAATCCGTCTCGAATGAATCAAGCACGTAGATTTAGGACCAGAGTGTCAAGTAGGCTATGTTGGCTGTTTATTTTTTAACTGTCAGTGGTATCTTGCGTATGGTCCCTTTGCCAAGTATCTCAAGCTCGCGTTGTGGTCCAAGCTTGTCCTCTAGCGGGGTCGGTAATGGCGCGTGGCTGACGCCGGAATGAGAGTCGCCGTGGTGTTTCCCGCCGAATTCCTGGTGTTTTCCGGTAAGATGGGGAGGACGGGGGATAGCGCCATCACTTTTGATATGTGGATGCGGGTGGGGTGGCGGGGGGGGGGGGGGTAGGAGAGAGGGGGACGAGGAGGATAAGGAGATGGCGAGGGGAGTTCTTGGGATGGCGAGGTGGAGTGGGGGAGTGGTTTGAGGGGAAGAATGGAGAAAGTGCTGCTAAATAGCCCCAGAATTTGGTGGTATAAACAAACTTCCATGCTATCAGATACTATTTGGTAAACACTACAGTCGGTGAATATCTCATACATTCGAATGAGTTCTCTGGGTGCTTTTCACGTTGACATTTATAAATTGTTAAGGCTTTATTTTTTTTCTGTTATACGGTAAACAGAGCATGTTTTCTCAATAGTCAGCACTAAGCCACATAATATTTCATCTTGTAATAACGTGCTATCATTAGTGAACTCTGTATCGACGTATACGGCGACATTTTGGCCCCTATTTTGTGTTGACATCAATGCTAGTTCTTTTGATGCTGGGTTGATGTGCTTGAAGTCCGCTCTTATCCAGAAGTAAAGTATAAGATTATTTTCGATTTGCTATGAATAATGAGCATGTTATTTTACTAGTACTGTTAATATCACTACGGTTATTGCTATTAGGTTATTGTTAGTCGTGCCTGTATATTTTTATTTCCCAGACAAATTGTGAAAGTACATTTGTCATTGCCGAACTCAATGTTGCGTTAGTGTGGGATTGTGGTGAATGTTACACCAATAAAATGTTGTTTATTGTTTTATGGCGGATTACTGTGACAGGCGGTAGTGCTGCAGCCCGGTGTACGTGTGGGAAAATTTGAGAGTAGCCGACGGAGGTGTGGTGAGCCCAAGGCCATATGCTAATGACATTAAATGAGTCTTGGACACTTGGTCGAGTATGGAAAGGATTCCACTGATTCTCAGGTTCGGAAATAGGTAGACTAAGACGTAGATAATCGTAGAAGTGGAGATTCTTCTCATGTAATAAAGTCTAGCGAAGCAAGGAACCAATATTGCTCTGTGCAGTATGGTGGCGTTCTTGGCTAATGTTGTATGAGGATACAATTTCAGTAGGAAGATATTGTTGCATTGTATTTATTGTGTTGCACTCACTGTCATCTGTGCAACAGGCAAGTACTATTATAATTATACGCTCACAACCAATAGCCAGATCAGATATATAATGTTCCTGGGAACATGCGCACGATGCCCGACGCCCATGTTCGTGTGTTTGCGTATTTCTTGCCTTTGCTGTTGCCTGATCCCGCCATGGGTGGTTTAACAAGAACGTGCAAGAGTGCAAAAAATGCCAAGAGTTACTTTTACACGTCGTGACTCTGGCCTATTAGGATTTTTCGGATGGTGTGAGACGTAATAAATGTAAAATATTAGCAAATTGTACATAAAGTATCAGAAATAGAGGAAGACTTGACAAAGGAAAGTAAATGACCACCAACTATTTGTCTTTTCATCCTAGAAGAAAGCCCAGTGCAGTAGCGAGTCACCTTGCCTACGTACTGAACCTCACAGGTGTGACCTCGTTTACACCTGCTGGCATTTGATTTGCTTTCCCGAATACAGATGTTGGTTCTATGAGTCACCTAGGATTGGGATATTTTTTTTTTTACTTATTTCTAGCACTGTTTTAGAAGCTGGCAATCTATATTTCATGTTTCTTGATATTTTTTTTGGTTAATTTCCATTACTAAATGTTATTTTACCTCACGTGATGTAAGGGAGCGATGTAGCCCGATGTAGCCCTAGCCTTACATAGCATGGTGATGTGGCTAAGCGTTTTGTGCGGAAGGTTCGAGGAAGGTTCGAGGAAGGGCTTCGGTCTGCCTCTCCTTGCAGGGAGGAAGTTTCTGCCAATCTCTCACCAGGAACGTTTCCAAAACCCCCCCAGAGGACTAAACCCCGTAGGACCAAGTTCATTATGAGTGGGAGTGGAGGGGGGCAATGCAGCATTTTTTTTTTTTTTTTTTTTTTTTACATTATGTCATTTGTTATTTATCACTGTAATATCATGTATGTCAAAAGATTCTGGTCGTTGTTAGATGAGTATGGAGAAGACGAGGAACAGGAGTGGAAGGAGGAGGAAGAGGAAAGTAGGGAGGGAGGAGATGGAAGAGGAACGGGAGGGGAAGGAGGAGGAAGAGGAAAGTGGGGAGGGAGGAGATGGAAGAGGAACGGGAGGGGAAGGGAGGGGGAGAGGAACGGGAGGGGAAGGAGAAGGAAGAGGAAAGTGGGGAGGGAGGAGATGGAAGAGGAACGGGAAGGGAAGGGGGGGGGGGAGAGAGGAACGGGAGGGGAAGAAGCAACCTCGACAGCAGGATTCCCTTCCTCCCCTTCCCCCGAGAACTAGGATAATAAGGCGAGTGTTTCGATAGGGCCCAGCAGCGTGAATGATTGTTCTGACGCGGCCGCCGCCCGGATCGCCGAACAACCCTCGCGTCTCGCTCGGATGAAATCACGCCCTTCGCAGTCAGGTGTCTGTCGTGGCCAAGGGAACGTACTCGTGTCAATGGTGGGCGTTTGCAGGGCCAACTCTCGCGTCTCGCTCGGATGAAATCACGCCCTTCGCAGTCAGGTGTCTGTCGTGGCCAAGGGAACGTACTCGTGTCAATGGTGGGCGTTTGCAGGGCCAACCTCGGTCGTTCACGGCACTAAAACGAGGTCATTGTGTTCATTCAGAGTTAGAGAGATTTTTTTTCTACCTTTTTCCTCATATTTTTTTTTCCTGTGCTTGACCCACATGACCTTGGTTTGTTGGTCATATGTTAAGTCGTAAAATAATGATTTTCTCTCTCTCTCTCTCTCTCTCTCTTTCTCTCTTTCTCTCTTTCTCTCTCTTTCTCTCTCTTTCTCTCTCTCTCTCTCTCTCTCTCTCTCTCTCCATATATATATATATATATATATATATATATATATATATATATATATATTATAGAGAGAGAGAGAGAGAGAGAGAGAGAGAGAGAGAGAGAGAGAGAGAGAGAGAGAGAGAGAGAGAGAGAGAGAGAGAGAGAGAGAGAGAGAGAATAATAAGTATATGTATGTGTATATATATAATGTGTATGTGCGCGCATGCGTGTGTGTGTGTGTGTGTGTGTGTGTGTGTGTGTGTGTGTGTGTGTGTGTGTGTGTGTGTGTGTGTGTGTGTGTGTGTGTGTGTGTGTGTGTGTGTGTGTGTGTGTGTGTGTGTGTGTGTGTGTGTGTGATATTATATTATATTATATTATATTATATATATTATATAATGTATATTATATATACATATATATATATATATATATAAAATTAACAGAGAAAATAAAAAACAATAGATAGGTAAACATAGATATTCGCTCCGTTGATGTAATTGATAAGAGCGATAGCAGGTTAAGGCAAAGGCATCAACATGAAAGTGTGTGGAGCGGTTCATAATCCTTTATCGTCGTCTTGATTCCACTACATGTAACAGATATGAGGATGAAGGGGTCAAGGGAGACTATTAGATGGGGAGGGGAAGGCATGTTAGTTTCGGGGATGGCCTTGATGGTACGGCCTGTCGGGTACAGTCTGTGGGAAAACTGAGCAGCTCGTGTGATTGCTTGGTAATAGCCGTGGTTTCAGAAGAAGACTGTCAGAAACAGGATAAGGGCTATGCATGATTTTATGCCCTATTGCTGAATGTTTGCCAGTAACACTTGACATCATTATGTGCATCGTTGGTATCTTCAAGGAATCCTAGGGGATGTAGCGTGAAGCAATTTGCCGAAGAATCTCGGTGTTTGTGCCCCTCCCCCTCCCCTTCCTCGACTCTCGCTCTTGTAAGCGCGGTTTTTGCCAGCGCGAAGTAAGAACTCAGGAGTTGATGCTCCGTGAGAGTCAGCCACGGCTCGGTGATGCGCGTTGCAATATCCACCTCTTGCAGGAAAAGCGCGGAGGGTAATGTGACACGCGTGGAGCCACCGTTGCTATCATCGTGTGAAGAAAAGTAGCATTTTTTCACGTCTATCGATAATTGGGTATATCATGAATGGTGGCAAGAGGTCCCAGATGACTTGACCCGGGAACTGACTCAAGAGAAGTAGAAAAAAGGGGAAAATGGATCTACCAACTCGTATTAAGGAGTTGGTCCTTTTTTTTACCCGAGTTGTGAAATTCTCGAGTAAACGGTAATCACGTGTGATTCAGAGTTCTGGCACCCAGCCACATCTTTGCTATTGATATGACAGCCTTTACAGAAACATAGTTGTCAGTAAGCCTACACCTGCGTGCACACACAAACACACTTACATTTACTTTTACGCTCACTCAGACTCACTCTCTTTCTCTTATGATCACTCACGCTCTTACTCTTACGCTAACGCTCATTCACACCAACTCTCATTTACAAACACATACACACACACATTGGACACTTGTATTTACTCTCTTCTTTGTTGGTAAAGCGTTGCCATCGGTGGTAGATGTTACGTCATCGAATAAGGTGCCTCGGTCTCGAAAGCTCAGGGAGAGTTGGAAATAACGATGATAACTAATCACTTCTTTTCCGTTTGACTTACTAATGTCGTAAACCAGACGGTTCCAAGGTGAGTGTGCACCAGTTGTAGTTTTTTTTCCCATTTTTTCTTTGAAGTATCTTTACGTTTCCATGTAGATACGCAGACTTTTCGCTGAGTGGAGGCAGAGATATAGAATTATATGTAAGGTGTGGGGAATGGGGAAAGGCACTCGGAAAGTTTTGTATATACGCATCTCGAGCAAAGCGACGATGTCTTATTTGTCCAGAGTTGGCCATCCTGTTTCTTTGTCAGTACCTAGTTATAGTTAGCATCAAATGCACATGCGTATAGCAACGGCCAGTACATTTCAGCGTTCATGATGTAAACAACACCTAACTGCCGTCTTATACTATAATCATTGAATTGTGTATCACCAAACTCGAAAGTAGACTACTATTATACGTAGTTTCTTTTCCTCGGTCGAGCCCAGGGTACCTTGGGAAGGACACTGACCATCACCCGGCGCTGGAATGTCCACTGTGTGTCCTTCACCTGGAGGACACGCTTGAAACCAAGGTCGTGTGGGTCCCGGCTGTTTTGCACAATGTGAATATTGACTATGGAATTATACGATATTTTCTAAAACGAAAACCATGATCATTACGAGAAGTTACGAAGCGGATGCATTCGTTTGGAACTGTTCATGAATGATATGGACGAGAGATTCGATTCAAATCATACTTTAAAGATAAATATTTTAGTAGATAGATATGTTTCATCATCTTGAGACCCGATTCGGTGTTCGCGTGGGTCCATTGCCACGACTAGCGGTATGATGTCAAGTGAAACAAGTCCGGAAAGACAGAAATAACGATGTTAAGAATAAACCAGGGTGAGAGTTCCACCCTTGTAGGAAAAGACTTGCAATATAGCCGTGTCACCGCTGTGTTCATGCCTGCTTGTCGGATGATTTTGGCTTAGTGACAGCAGTGATGAATTGTTCAACCGCTTCGTCTTTCACGCAGATTATTGATATTTATGAGCCTTGGGTGGACTCGCTCCTCGGAGAGAAAAGAGCGTAACAACAACGTTGATCTCGATTTTTTCCATATTCTATTGGATTATTGGAAGATGAGGCTGTGTGTGATGTGGGATCCAACAACTGTGTCCCGACGAATGCCTGCCTGTTGTGGCTGGAGAGACTTAGCCTTGAGAGTCGTCTGTGCACATTCAGCACCGAAGAATGCTGGGGGAGGAGTGGAGGATGGAGGTAGAGGGCCAAGATGTTGGGGTATGAGAGGAAGAGGGGACGAGGGGGGGGGTAAAGGAATGGGGAGGGATGGGGGGGCAAGTGCGACGCCGGGCATGGCAAGGAGTGGCCGGGGACTGGACGGTAGACGAACCATGCAAGTGGGAGTGGCTTGGCTTACGAAGCTTGCTCGGTACACACATCGATGACTTGTGTTGGCGGAACGTATTTGAAGGAAGGAAGAGAGGGAGAATGCGAGAGAAGGGTAGGGTAGAAACAGAAAAAAGTAGAGGCACAGCATCCATACAGACATCGAAAAGAAAAGATTGGGTTTAAGAAAAATGATCAAGTAAGAGAGGGAAATACAGAAAATAATATATAGCTAGAGGGAGGACAGGCATAGAGTGAGAAGTCGAGCGCTGCAAAAAGGGCGTGAAGGAGCTAAGTAGCTATATGTAATAAGGATGGCAGCAAGTGCAACGCCCTTATAGCTATTCGGTATTACAAGAAAGGGATGAATGTTTAAGAGTAGACTTAGAACTATGGAAGTAATAGCCGGGGTAGCGAAATATACCCGTATAAAATCATGTCTGCAAGGAAGCCTAATATATGTGTAAAGTGTTTTTCATGGTTTTCCAGTCGAAACACGAATATTTAAGTAATATAAAGGTGGTATGTAAGTATTTTTGAGGAATGGTGGCATAATAAATGACTAGCAAACAAGTTGCAGGCGCACACATGATTCGTTTTTATCTGTGTACTATCTGATCGCACCCAAAAAGGGACGCAGGGTGTTTTAAGAACAATAAATAACATAAAGTAACTATTAAAAAAACGTTTCTTGCGTTCCTTAGTGTATATAGTTAGCGGTTCAGATAAAAGCAATTATCTTCGAAGCTATTAGAACCCGGACGTTATTGTATTCAGAAACTCTCATTTTACTTGATGATCCCTACTAATTACTTGTATTTCCATGAGGTCATATTCATTATTTCTCCCAGCGCCTGAGAACTGTAAGGCACAATCATTCAGAGGTCATAGCCAGAGAGGTTTTCCAGAGCCATCCAAGCTGCGTCACGCAATAGCAGTGCGCTAAACAATGAGCTGCAATCAGTGGCAGTGTTTTGCCATCATCCGTGCATCAGGAGGCAAAGTGATAGGATGTCGGGATGTCATCTCTGGGAAACTCCTGGTTGGTCGTTCCCTCCGGTGGGAGTGATGATGGTGTCACGCCAGTGTGGCAACAGGGAGGGTGACATTGACCTCTGCGTGGGGCCTTCGCTGGCCTTTGCTGTAGACTAATGGTTGACTAAAATATTCTAATTGTGGCCACGATGTATATGAACGGTGAGCCCTGCGCGGATGCTTGAATACAAATGAGGGTCACTTGGGTATTGGGAAGTCATTAGGATTCTCATGCTGGATTCTCATGAGTTTTTTTTTTGTAACTTAGCTTTGATACCGAATGGAGTGATTGCTGGTATGTTTATAAAAATAGCGTCGATACTTTTTTTTAGGCCGTCGCGCGGTTTGTTTGATGTGTTTTTCCTCGTACGATTTGCTTTGCATATGCAACGTTTCCGAGAGTTAATCTTTTCGGCGATCTCTCGACTTCTTGCGATAGACTCTTGTCTTACATAACCCGTCTCATGCATGTATTATGAGAACGTCCGAGAACCTGTTCGTGATGAGCATTAGGCGAATATTTATGAAAACCTGTTTCAAGAGACTTAACGCGATCCGGAAACACTCGGTATTCCATCTCCGACGCTGGGGTATTTTCAAGCAATTGCACAAGAGGAACAGGGCCTATTTGTTTTAGTTTTTTTTTGTATTTTGGTTCGTTTTTTTTACTCACTTTCTTCACACTGTGCGTGAAGCTAGCATCTCTTGATAGGTGTAAGCAAGCGCACACAATGAGTGAGGCCCGAGGGAACGCGTTGGGAAAGTAAACAAGAGAGCCGAGAGTAGCGAAGACGGTTTGCGGAGATCAAGGACGGATAGGATTGCCCAAGTTTCGTTGCGTTATTCACGAGACAATGCAGCGCGTCAGCTCTTTGTTGCAGCGGAGGTCTTCAAGGTGAGTGTGTCGTTGCAGCTGATTGTTAGGATGTGAGGTCTTGTGCTGTGGTGGTCGGGTCAGCAAGGGCGCGCCGTTTTGTCAGTGGGCGGTGGGCGGTGGGCGGTGGGGTTGGGGAGGTGGGGGTTGAGGTTGCTGGAATTATCGGAAAGCGAAAGAGTGGGGATGGGGAGTTGATAGAGACGTTCGGGTTGGAGATGCAGTTGATGCAGGAGGAGGAGGTACCTCGAGAATGGGGGAATGGAATAGGGGTTCGGGTGGGGGTAGGGTAGGGTAGGGGGGCGTCTATTGTCATCTAGAGGGGAACGTGTCCGGTGTCCACTTGATTGGGCGCTGCAACGTTTCAACTCAAGGGCATCTCTTGCTCTCTCCCTGACCTTGCAGTTGCGCTTGTTCTCTGCAAAATGGGCTACAGCCTAGTTTCATTTTCCTCTACTGCTCTTTTTGTTGTATGCATGGCGGTTGTGGATCGGGTTTTGTAACGTTAAGATGTTTTGCGAATTACGTATGATAGAGAACTCTTTGGGACCACGAGCCAGCACGTACCATCGAGTTATCTTGTTGAACAATGAAGCCATTATGTATTAGATGTAACCTTTAAACTCTTGATCACGTACCGCTCTCCATCCCTCTCTATCTCTCTCTCTTTCTTTCTCTTTCTCTCAATTTTTCTCCCCCTCTATCTTTTTTTCTCTCTCTTTTACGAACACGCGCGCACGCACGCATGCATGCACACACACACACACACACACACACACACACACACACACACACACACACACACACACACACACACACACACACACACACACACACACACACACACACACACTTTGTAGAATAGCCTACCCACTTTCCTTTATACCGAGTCACGTTTTTGTCTTTTGTCTGATTTCATCTTGTGATAAACGCTCCCCGTTTGTCCTTATTGTCCCACATATACGAAGACGCGTTTTACTATACCCATGGCAGGTAATCTGTTTAAAAGAAAGAAAAAACTTTTTAGGTCACCTAAAGAAAATGCGGACGAACAAAGCTCATGTTTATGAAGAAAGCAGATATTGTCCTGTTATGACCTGTTTATAGGGAAAGAGAAGGAATGCCAAACTGTAGTGTGTCACCGAGTACAAGAGCGCAGCAGGTAGTCAACTGGCGGTCGGTGATGTACAAGTGATGGCAGCCTAGCGTCTACCTACCTGGCCCGTGGTATGTCAATTAGTCTCGGATAAGCCCTGGGGAGTGTAGGAAATTATCCCCCAAGTTAGGCTGCGGCGAGCGCGAGCCGTCGAAGGATGCTAGGGTAGGAGGAAGATGAGGAGGAGGGGCAAGACGGAGGGGTCAGGGAGCTCCTGGGGTGTTTTGCCTCCAGCTGCTGCCAGATGGAGCTGTTATTTACCGGGAATCGATATCGACCTTTTGGGAATCCACGGTTGGGTAATTAGCCTCACGTTATGTCTATCGCTTTCCTGTGTGATTCCTGATTTCGGTAACGATCCTGAATGGTTGCCGCGAAGTGTTATCGGGGTGCTTGTTCTTCCTCTAGCTTTAGGCCTCTGTGTAGCTTTCAAGAATGACTGATGGGTGGGACGCGAACGTAGGAAGTGTGGCAAGATAAACAGTGTTCATTCATTCATTCATTCATGCAAGTATTCCTTCAGATCAGGTTTGAGGTAATATTTTTATAATTTTTTTTCATTCATCTTTGGTAAGTGTAGTGTCATTACTCGTACTTTAGTTGTGTAATGCCACGTATTAGAATTGAAACGCGTCACGTACTTGTACGTATATTTAGATTGTCGGGGATTAATGGAGAACTTGAGAGACTTTATATAACCCGGGTTTTTTGCTTGATAGGCATATGCGCGCGCGGTGTGTGTGTGTGTGTGTGTGTATGTATGTATGTATGTATGTATGTATGTATGTATGTATGTATGTATGTATGTATGTATGTATGTATGTATGTATATATATATATATATATATATATATATATATATATATATATATAGAGAGAGAGAGAGAGAGAGAGAGAGAGAGAGAGAGAGAGAGAGATCGAAAAAGAAAGAAAGAAAGAGGAGATATTTTTTTTTGCGTGTAAATGAAGTTGTATAGACACTTCTTATTTCAAGATGTCAAGATCATTCACGTTCAAATTCATGCATCTCAAGTCGATTAAGCTGACCTGACCGTCTGATCATGCTATTCGAAAGTCTGAATGCAGAACGTCGTGGGCTTTCCGTCTGCCTCGGCGCCCTGTGTGACGACCTAGGGATAATGTGAGCGAGGCGTTGCGTAAGACGTCCGGCGAGTCAAGCCAGGTGAGGAAGGCGCTGGGCGGAGGCGGCGAAGAGAAACTGGAACAGCGGGTCAGTGTGTTCCCTACATGTCCTGGAGGGAGCGAGCCCGGGGTGGCGGCCTCCTGTTTCTCCGGCCTCCTCTCCCGCCCTTCTTTATTCAGACGCTCGTTGTCGTCTTCCGTTCCGCCGTTCTCTGTCGCCTTCTTTCTCTTGCTTTTTCTCTCCCGTTCATCCTCGCTCCTCTTTCTTGGAATGCTGGTCGTCTTCCCTCATAAGTGTTCTTGAAAGTGCTGTCTCGAAGATATTTCCTAGTCTCTTTTTCGTAAATTCTCTCTTATCTTTCCTCTCACTTTTCTTTTAGATTTGCTGTTCTTTGTTTCGTCATATTCTTGTCCTGCTTTAGGGTTCAGCAATAAGGAAAGAAAGAGTCAGTGTAAAGAGTAAGATGAAAAGGAAGGTTGTTTAAAAAATATTTGTTGAAGATGGCGAAAAGAAGAAAACGGAGGAGGTGGAGAAGCAAAGGCGGAAGAGGGAGAAGAGGGAGGGACGGGGAGTGTGTGTGTGTGTGGGGGTGGGAGGGTCAGCAAGTTCTAGCTGGACTCTCTTGATTCATTTCATCACACGTTTTCCTTCACCCGCAAACAGTTTGGTCTCCTTTGTTTTTGTGTCGACATGCGAGGTTGTTGTTCTAGTTTTTCGTGTGAACGTAGTAGGGCAATTGTCGATAGATCTGGTCCGCGCCATCATCTAACTTTTATTTGCCGCTCACCTCCTTCTTAGCCCCCTCCCCCCACTCCCCTAGTTTGCGTGGTCCTTCTCTTACGTGTTATTATTCTCTCCCACTCTCTCTCTCTTCTCTCTCTCTCTTCTCTCTCTCCTGTCTCTTTTCTCTCTTCTCTTTACTCTCACCTCCCCTGTCTCACCATCTCCCCCTTACTTCCCTCATCTCCTCTGCTCTTCTTTCTTGCTTCCATTCCTCCCCCTCCCTCTTTTTTCTTCCCTCCCTTCCCCCTCCCTATCTCCTTCTCTCCCCATCCTTACTCTGCCCCTTCTTTCTCCTTTCTCCTCTTTCTCTCAAATTTCCTCACTCCGGTCCCATTTCCACTTCCGTTCCATTTCTCCCTGGTATAAGCTCTGTCAATTGCAGTGTTCGACGTTTTCATCTCTATCTACATCCTCAAAAGAGTGCCAGAAAGCAGCTCCCCGTTGTTCTGGTCACGCTCCAGCTGTTGCCCAAAGTGAGTGTCAGGGTATTAGTTGCTCTTGTTGTTGTGAAGGAACCAACCACATGGTGTAAGGCGAGTTTGATTCAAAACATAGTAAACATGATGAGGCATTTCTTCACTGGTTTTCTTGGTTATCCATATTCTGAGGGAACACGCGGCATCTTTTGGTGTGGAAGTATAAGGATAGTAGTTTAAAAAATTGCCTTTTTATTTCTTTATTTGAAGTAATCCATTGAAGTGGAAACGTATTATTGGTATACATTTGCTCATTTGATGTTATTGAGATCCGTAGTAGGATTTTTAGGCATATGCTTCCTTGTAACGTGATATGAAAATATGATAATATATTAGTGTGGCTACTACAATATTAAGTGTCACATTCAGGCTACAATACCATGTCGTTTTGGATAGTGTTCTCACGGTCAGGGGCAGGACGGTCTCGAGCTGGTACGACCGCCCTCGCTGCCCAGATAAACCACATGCTGTTCCCGCTCTTTCTCTCGGTCATAACTTTCCTGTGTGGGATGCACGCGTAAGCCACCCTTACTGCGTGTTATTTCTTTCGTCTGCGATCGATTCGGAAGATGAAGAAAAAATAGTGATGATACTTATAATGAGGGTAGCGAGGGTCCTCAGTCGAAAGCCTTATAAAGATGTATCGGAAGAAATTGTCCGGCTGGTCTTCAGGGAGTTTTGATAAGGATAACATAGTTTGAGGTAAACAAAGATTTTTTTTTTTTATGTTTCTTTGGAGCTTCCTGTGACCGCTTACTGGTGATGACCGCGTGGGAAGGTGGGAAGTGGGAGGGTCTGGAAACCGATAGAATGATGGAGCGCCTGTGTGGGGTGGGGGAGGAGAGGAGGAGGAAGCGAAGGAGAAGAAGAAAAAGAAAAGAAAAGAAAAGAAAAGAAAAAAAAGAAAAAGAAACTAAAGAAAAAGAAGAAGAAGAAAGAGGTTGGAGGAGGAAGAGGAAGCTAAAACCGAAGAGGGGGAGGGAAAGAGGAGGAGAAAGTTTAAACCGAGGAGGGGGAGGAGAATATGAGGATTGGTAAGGAGGGCGGATGGGCAATGACGTGGGATGAGAAACCGAAACCCACCAACCAAAAACTGGGCACGGAGAAAAAGGGTAGGGAGATGTCGGAAGAATATAGGTAAGAATGTACAACTTCACCTAGATTGAAGTTGATGCTATTCATCAGAATTGTGTTAATTATGATGTATAAAGTTGATCGAAATGCTTCAATTGCATCTCTTACATTTAAACGTGTACTACCTTTGTCGCAATGAATTCTGTTCTGGGTAGGGGGAGTGAAGGGAAGGGAAAAAACAACAAAGCAGTAAAGAATACAAGAGTTAAGACTTGAATGTTCCCTCTGTTTACCCCGAGGAACAGCCTTGTAAGCTCCTCGAGTCACTCAGAAAAGTTAAAAGGTAGTTATTGTGGCCTGAGTTTGAAACGCTCTTCACCCCCCCCCCCATCTCTCTCTCTCTCTCTCTCTCTCTCTCTCTCTCTCTCTCTCTCTCTCTCTCTCTCTCTCTCTCTCTCTCTCTCTCTCTCTCTCCCTCTCCCTCTTTCCCTCCCTCCCTCCCTCCCTCCCTCCCTCCCCATCTCCCCTCCCTTCCTCCCTTCCTCCCTCTCCATCTCCCTCTCCCTTTCCTCTCCCCCTGCCTTCCATCTCCCTCTCACTTCCTCCCTCTCCCCCTCCCTTCCTCCCTCTCCCCCTCCCTTCCTACCTCTCCCTCTCCCTTTCCCTTCCCCTCTCCCTTTCCCCTGCCCACCCATCGGTCGGCGTGTGAAGGTAATTGTCGGCATGCGGTTATTACGGGCAGTATGGTGGAACGCTCAACCTCCCATGCCGAGAAATCCTCGCTCGCTGCTGGAAGATATCAAGGATCGGTGCGGAGACGCGGCCGTGGAAATAACTACGCCTGGTTATAGGAAGAGACACCGTGGAAGTAAGGAATGTACTTGATACTGATTGGGTGATGTTCGTATACGCATTTAATCCTCAAGGTGATGTAAAAGACGTCTTTGACAACTACCGTTTTTACGAAGTTTAGGCTAAATGACTTGGGTATGCATGCAAACCCTATTCCAATTTGCCAGCTACTTAAATGAAATGGACGTTTATCTGCACATAGGACAATTTTATTCATGGTTTCATGAGTGATTTCCTTCATCAATATGATTCGAAAGACAAGGGAAATGGATCCTTAGACATCCCAAGCGAAGGGAAGACGCAAGTAGTGCCACATCAACGGAACACCTGAGTAGCGGTAGCACAGCCCTGCGGGGGGAACGTGCAGGAGGCCCGCGTCAGTTGGCGGCGTTGGTTAGTTCCGCTTCCCTGGAGGCCTGTTGAGGATACTTTGCGTATCTGCTGCTCACGGCCCATACGCCCTCCTGCGCCTTTGGCACCACGGCTTGGTTTCCTATGAGACATATGAGTACACTCGCACTCACTTATATTATAAGCCTAGTCAACTGCACAGCACCGATATCCATTTATTTATCAGTCTCTCTGTACGCCTACCTGAATTACGCGCACGCACACGCACACGCACACGGACACGCATACTCACCCATACACGCACACACAAAAAAAAGTTACTTGAAAATGAAGACAGGAGTAGTTGGGAGTAGAAGAGTTATGGCAGTCAAGTAGCGGTCCTTGGCCACATTCCTCGCTGCGGCGGGTGTATCCCATAATCGTGAAGGTGTCATTTGAAGGTGTCACTCCTCACGTCGCGTCGCCGACCTGCGGTGCCATAAATGTCATAGATAAGGTAATCTCCTTTCCTGTGAGGGAGACAGGAGAGTCAGTGGAGCGTAGACCTGCACGAGGAGTTTGATTCTTCCTTGCCTTTGGTTATCGGATAATATCACTGTGATCATGATCGCGTTTTGGATGGCTAACCTCGGTTGGAAAATTGTGACAGGCTGGGATTCTCATGACACCGGCAGCCATTGACTCAACCCAATATGTTTTTTACCTTTTCCCCATTTATATTAACCGTATCTCCTGAAAGGTGTATCCCTTGGTGATTTTTTTGCTAAAGTCAGGTCTACTGACTTGCGTAATAAGGGTCAGAATGACTCCGGACCCCATTCTAAAAGCGAGAGGAATGCGAAGATGACAAAGCGGGGCCCGGGAAGGTCTTTGTGTCCCCATTTTGGATAGGGAGGGGGAAAAAAAGCAAAGAAATGGGTAGTTGGGGGGGGGGAGGCTGGGACTCTTTCTTGCGGCCTTCTTTGTGTATGTGTTGTGAGAGAGAGAGAGAGAGAGAGAGAGAGAGAGAGAGAGAGAGAGAGAGAGAGAGAGAGAGAGAGAGAGAGAGAGAGAGAGAGAGAGAGAGAGAGTGTGTGTGTGGAGGAGGCGTGCGTGGGGGCGAGACTTACTGATGACTGCTGTGGGAACGGAGGATGACAGGTACCGGGAGCTGTGGATACCAAGGACGAAAGAGAACAAAATTGATGTCATATTGATATCAGATGTGTCTTCAGTGGCGTCATGCTGGTGTTAGTCAATCGCGTTTTGTTAGATTGGATTGTGCGTTTAATTATTGGCATTTTTCGAGATTGAGCAGTGTGATTGGCGATTTAGGTAATTGCTTAGGGTAGACGGCAGAAGATTAGACTTAGTGATCAATCGAGGGTCAGTGCCGTCAAGCCCCAGGTTGCATGACTCACGCACTTCCATTAACGGCGGCCGCAGCGGGGTGCCCACATTCCGGCTCTCCCACGAGGAACGAAAAGGACCCCCAGGCACCTGGCAGCACCTGGCGCTAGCCCCAGGGTAGGCTACCCGGCGGAAAGGACCTATTTGGTGTTAATCTACTAGATGATTGCCGATGCAAAAAAAAAAAACAAGCTTTACAG
>BOPN01002391.1:57500-72500 GCA_017312705.2 Penaeus japonicus | reverse complement strand
AAACAAAATTAGTAGCATGTATCTATACATGCGATCGGCACGTTTCTATGTCCGAGTTCAATATGGAATTTTGGGGTATTGCATGACGGGGCGTGTTTGTGGGCGTGGCGATCGGGCGGTGTGACGGTCGTGGTTGGTCACTTCCCGTGATGTCAACCGGCAGATGGTAGAGATGGGCGTTACGTGTCGGCGTCGTCTGAGCCACACAATCATCATCTATTTATTCTCCGCACCCACCCACGCCCACCTGCCTTCCACAATTACTATTAAACACTTCGTGATTCCATCGGTAGAAGAAGCCGACGCCTCTAGACTGTCTTTAAGGTGAGACTGATGATCTGTGGACCGTCGTGTCGCCAGTGTGTGGAACCTGACAATACGGATACTGTCTTTTATATTTTCTCGGCCCTTCTATTCAAAGTTATTGGAAAGGTAATTAGTGTTGGATGAAAAGAGAATGTTTGTCATATAAAATCTCATACGATACAGGATGTTTCAGTGCGAGTTACGTCTACTGTAATTGCGCTTATGTTTGGCCATGTGTAACCACGGCAGCTGGGGGTGACATGTCCTTGGATTGGGAAATCCAGGCAATCTTCTTATTCATACAATTTTTTTCGCTTTATAGTATAGGCAGAAACAGGCCATTCACAATAACTATTGTAGGGGATGCCACATAATTTGCCTATCTACAGCACATGGAATTTAGCGCCGGTCCATGATTAATTAATTTGTATTCACTGGATCTATCTCTTTCTTTACACATGTTATTATGCCTTATATCTTGACTTATTTATCCTTCTACTTATTGTTTATCTCTGATTTCATATATTGATAGATGACATCTGTCTGTTTATGTGTTTAGGTTAAGTCCTAAATATGGAGAATGGGAAGAAGAAAAAGATCAAACAAATGTGATAATCATTGGAATAATTGATGTTTTTAGGCTCTTGCTACTCTTAATGTGGTTCCTACGTTAGTTTGTACGTTCACGCACATTACTTTAACATTTTTTGAAGGCAAGGCAAATTTGACTTTACTTAAAAAAAAATGAAACCCAACTGGTATAAGATACCTTCTTAGGATTTTTATTTGCAATAAAGTTTCAAAGTTTCAAAGTTTGTGGCTTAGTATGTATAGGTAAATAGATATATAAGTACTGATCTCTTTATGTCTATATGGAGTTAGGTGTAGCTTTGTTGGAATACGTATTGATAGATATGGATTGAAATGGACACGCAGACGCAGTGATTATTTCTTTTATATTAACACGCGGCTGCTAGACGTCTGAGCTTTCTACTCCGGTCTTGCAACCTTTTTATTCAGCAATAACACACAATGACCGCCGCAACTGCACCTCCCATTGCCATCTCGTTTCCCAGAATTCACGTGAGCATTAGTATAACCTCCAGCGCCGTTGGGTTTTTGCCGCGAGTGAGTGAGTGGTAGGGGGGGAGAGGAGAAAGGGGAGGGGGAGAGGAAGAAGGGGCGGCATGAACTCCTTGACCCTGATTTTGTTATGGCGGTGTCACTGCAGCGTTCTCCGGGACCCCTCGGGGACCTCCACCTCTTTGTGAAAGTGGTGGCTCCGAGGTTGGTTTCCATTTGGAAAAAAGAGGCGTTTTGACAGCTGCCACAACCGTCGCCGTTGGCCCACACCCGTCCCTTGCTTTTAAAGAGGGCCCCTCGCTTCATATCTAGATTGGCTTTCGTCTTCTGGCCGCCATGGTAAAGAGGTAACTCCACGTGTCCGATCTAATAGCGTCCTGTCTTGTCAGCAGCACCATGTATCAGCATATATCAGTGACGCTTGATTCAGCACCAATATCCCATATGATGTCACCGCCCGCGCCTGGCCGATGTCTCGCGCACCAGCACTAAGTTGGCTCTGCGACGAGTTGGTGTGGTGTAGGTCGTAGGGCACGGCGAGTGTGGGACTCCGTCGATTGCGGTTATTTTTTTGTAGTCGAAGCCGTTTCCTGTGTTGTTACAGGCTGGCGTATTGCTCGCGGCCTTGTGCGGCTCGTGAGCAGGCGAGGCGTTTCGAAGGAAGAGGAAAGTGATGATGGTGCTCTCAGGAAGACGGTTGTCTCGTAGTTGATTCTCATGGAAATGAAGGTGTTTGGGAATTCTTCATTGTCGTTACTCAGGGAAGACGGGGGGGGGAGGTTGCATAAGTTCTTTTGTTTCGTTAAAAATGTTACGTTTTAGAAAGGAGATTGGATAATAGGGACGTTCTACTTGTGAGTGAGGACACAGGAAGACGACGAATTACACTTTGGTCTCTGTCGTCCTAAGCCAGGAAGCCTAAAGACAGAAGGGGAGCTGGTGTGGGAACTAACCAGGTTCACTCCTACGCTCTTCAGTAGACTTTTCTACCAGTCACACAGTAACAGGCTTGTCTTTTTGCTTTTATAACGTTACCATATTGTATAAGGTGGGAGTCGTGGCACATCCGGGTCGTTAACCAGGTCGTTTTTTGTGCCCGAGGTCACCACCATACTGGGGGGGTCAAAGGTCGTTCGGGGAACCTGGACGGAGGGAAGAGAGGCGCTGGGGGTAATGGGCATATGGCACGGAGCATAAATGAGAAACATCTACGCGAAACAAAGTAACTTTGCTTTTTCAACTCCAAATCCAAAACCGTAGAGGACTGAAAATTCACAGTAGCAAAGCTATATATTTTCTAAATATGGTGTAATCTGACTCTTCATATTTAACGCTTTGACACAGCACTGAGTTTAAAACAAACAGGATAATTGCACTGCGTAGTGGTTACGTATATATTAATAATCATAATACCAGATGGAAGGCTTGTTCATTCACTCTCACGCTTACTATTACCACTCTAGCAAAGACAACCGACCACGTGTGCGAGGGAGTGTTATCAGAGCTCATTCCAGGCCATAATGAGGCATCTAGCACCTCCACTCCCTCCTCCAGATTTACACACACATCTGTCCCGTGCACCCACACGTGCCGCTACATCGCCCTGTTATTGCGACTCGTCCGCGTTTCGGCTCTCCTTTCCGTCTCATCTCCACCGCTGTCTTGTCTTCCTTCCACCGCTCTCTTGTTTTCCCTCCAACGCTCTCTAGTCTTCCCTTCACCGTTCTCTTGTCTTCCCTTCACCGCTCTCTGGTCTTCCCGCCACCGCTCTCTTGTCTTCCCTATGCTTGTCCTCTTTCCCCTTAAGACTTTTACATTTAGAAAATTGTTACATTCCATGGCCCCCATCCCTCCCTTTTACGTCTTCGTTAATTAGCACCGGTCCTGGTTTTCTCAGAGTGTTAGGAAGCCTATTTGGGGACCACTGATAGAGAAGAAGGCGTGTCTGATATAACTAGAAGCACAAGCCTAATGTTTACCCCAACGGCCCACAAAGGGGAATAGGTAACTCTGACGGATAGCGCTTTGTCTTTTGGTCTCGGCTATTAATAACTCAAACTAGTGATTAACAGTCACTTAGTCCCGCCTCGCGTTAGGGGGAATGACGGGTCTTTTTTAGATTTTGTGTTTGTTGGCGTTGAAATGCTAAAGAGTTCTTAAGTTTTCTCCTCAGGAAAGATGTTAGATTCTACCTATGTCAGGTTGGTCGTCCGATTCGAATGCTACTCCCAGTCATGGAATGTTTATGGTATCTTCGTTATCACTTGTGTCAGTAGGATCGCGTGCCATTAATTTTTCAGCACTGAGTTCACCTGAATCAACCTCCTCGAAGAACTACGCACGGGAACTTGGACAACCTACACTTATGTGTCTTTTATTCACATTGTTTTCACTCTTTGTGTGAGTAAAGAATGAAGAAAAACTATGATAGAAAATATGAGGATATGAACAGTAGCATTCACCGTGATGATGTAATTGGAATTCCATTGTTCGTGATGACAATAATGGGAAGAATAAGCTGGTAATGAGAGGAAGAAACAATTTGTATAAAAAGAAAAGAGACAGCTTTCCTAAGCTAGAAATAGAAATAAAGGAGAAGAGAAGTAAAATCTAGAATACCCATTTTTAAAAAGAAGATTGCATTTAACATATTTGCAGAGATAACTAATTGATATTCTCAGCATATTTTCAGAAAGAAATCACTGCATCACCTCAGCCCGTAGCAATGACTTCAACACTGATGCAGAGTCGCAGTAGTAGCCTAATGCCGTAGACATTGTCTTTCGGCCGTAGAACCGTTGCATGGCTTTGTCTTGCCGAGTCCGAGAGACCATTGGGAGCTCGCAGACTCATCGGGGTTCCTCAAACCCTATCGTAACGTAGCGTAAGGGAGAAAGTGGAGTGAGTGTGACCCCCCGTGTGTGGAGCGGTCGTGAACACAAGGCTGCGGTCACAACGGTCACAAAAGGGGGATGGGGGGTGACTGCGGTCGCTGTCTTCACCCTCCTGAACCACGTGGGGGTCAGGAGGGGGTGGTGGATAGGGTGGACGGAGTCGGGTTAGGGGTAGGGGTAGGACTCCCGGTATCCCTCGCCCGGTCGTAGGCTCTCGGTCAGCATTCACGGAGGCTGATTATCCTGGGGAGAACATTCCTTGGTCAGCATTAATTACTCCCTGGGTCTCTCTCTCTCTCTCTCTCTCTCTCTCTCTCTCTCTCTCTCTCTCTCTCTCTCTCTCTCTCTCTCTCTCTCTCCCTCCCCCTCCCTCCCTCTCCCTCCCCCCCCCCCCCCCCCTCTCTCTCTCTCTCTCTCTCTCTCTCCCTCTCTGCCCTGTTCTTCCCGACGAACTACAGCGTAAGCAGTATTGACAGCTTCTCTAATTGAATACGAGAGATCGCACACACCAGCTGCTCCTAATTCACCGGAACTGGTGCGAGAAGTTGCCTCTTTTTGACTGCAATAATTACATCTTATCACGTTTTTCTTATCACTCTTATCACGTCTCTTAGTGAACCTTGGTAGGGATGTGTACTTTATGTATGATGAAGGTCGTTTCGTTAGTATATCCATTTATTATGCGTTTTTTTTTTTTTGTTTTTTTTTTAGGATTTCGGGAACATTATTTTCAGGTATTATTGAATTCGTATCGAATTCCGAAGAAACAGAACAAAACAAACAAAAAAAAGAGCGAATGTGCTTGATTCCTCTACTGCTTATCTATATGTCATGGAAACTAGTAAAAAATAGGAAACTGAAGCAAATTGAAAATGCCCATAAAAAAAAAAAAAAAAAAAAAAAAAAAACAGACAAATGACGTGACGGAGACTTTACACAAAATAAGTTCATTGTAAGGTGAGGCAGCTATACTTTCGGCATCATCCTAGATCGTCTTCAGGTTTACTACTACTCCTACTGCTACTCCTCCTACTACCACTCCTCCTACTACTACTACTCCTATTATTACTACTCCTATTACTCCTATTCCTCCTATTACTCCTATTTCTCCTATTACTACTCCTACTCCTATTCCTCCTATTACTACTCCTACTCCTACTCCTCCTCCTCCTCTTACTCCTCCTCCACCTCCTCCTTTTACTCCTCTTACTCCTACTCCTCCTACTCCTCCTACTCCTCCTCCACTTACTCCTCCTCTTACTTCTCCTCCTCCTCCTCCTCCTCCTCCTCTTACTCCTACTCCTCTTACTCCTCCTCCTTTTACTCCTCCTCCACTTACTCCTCCTCTTACTTCTTCTCCTCCTCCTCTTACTCCTCTTACTCTTACTCCTACCCCTCCCCCTCCTCCTCTTACTCCTACTCCTCCTCTTACTCCTCCTCCTCCTCTTACTCCTCCTCCTCCTCCTCCTCCTCCTCCTCCTCCTCCTCCTCCTCCTCCTCCTCCTCCTCCTCCTCCTCCTCCTCCTCCTCCTCCTCCTACTCCTCCTCCTCCCCCTCTTACTCCTCCTCCTCTTACTCCTCCTCCTCCTCCTCCTCTTCTTCTTCTTCTTCTTCTTCTGCGTTCGCCAAGGTGACAGCTCTTCTTGCTTTGATTATTTATCAAGAAAATAGTTAGAATGACTAATCTCTAGCCTTGTGTGAGAAAGAGCTGTCGCAATAACTCGTGTTGCAAGAAGCGGAAATATGCTTGGTGCTGTTCGCATGTTGTTTATACTGAAATGTTGACATTTCAGAGGGAGAGTTGGGAGTATAAGTTTTAGGTTGCAATTATGTCCATGATTAAAGGGAAGGAGATGATGGAAGGATATGCGAAAGGATGGACGGAAAAGGAAGAGAGAAAGTTGATTTGTATTAGTGATACGAGAGGCGAATATATGAGAGTAAGTTTTGAGAAGAATGATTTTGATAAATTGCGAAAGAGTATACCAGAGATATTACCGCTCATGCACATGGCAATCCCTGTCAGTATAAATGCTTTTGTTTGCTGTTTTCTAAGAAGGGAATTGCAGCGAAGCTTGTTGCAAGGTTACGTTACGACTAGGAAGCCACGCTGGTAATGACAGCTCCATGACGGAGCGGTGATCAGTATTAGTGGAAGCATTAGCAAGCCAAGCAAGGTCAGTAGTACACGATGGGAAACTGTCGCGTCACTGCTTAGCCGGAAGTCTTAGTCACGTCGAACTCCGCAAACATGCACCCGCTGCCTGCCACGGGAACGCAACCGCCGCCGAAACCACATCCGACGCTGCAATCACATGCTCACTATCGTGAAAACATGTGTAACTCTACATCCGGATGTCTAGACGAAAGGTCCGTATTGTCTGTACGTACCCACCTCGGCCTAGACTGCACTCGCGCCTACCAAGCCTAAATAAATAACTAGAATCTACCACATTGGCACACAATACAGCAACACCACCTGTATTCTTTGATCCGGCCTTTAGCACGACAGCCACACCTTGCGCCGCTTCGAATACAGTACTAGATGGGGCTCACGAACCAGGCAGGTGGCACCGACTCATTGGAAGGGAGCGGTTCCGGTGAGGCAGCATGGTTGCTGGAGAGCTTTGACGGATGACTGTCACCTGCGTCTATTAGTTACGGGAGAGGTTGGGGGTAGGGTGGCGGGGGTAGAGGGGTAGTATTTAACTGTGAGGCTAGAACGGGAAAGGGAATAAGGGGAACAGGAAAGGATGTTATGGAGAACAAAGTATGATAAGGGGAGAGATGGGAGTGAAATGTGGGATGGAACAGGAAAAAAATGAAGGCTAAGAACAAATACCTTCTCTTCCATTCAGGAGACAACAAGCAAGGTAACCAAAAACACGTGTACAATTCTTTCCTTCGAGCCTTTTCCATTCTCCTAATCGTCGCCAGCGCTGCCGGTTGGGATTTAAGGCGAAATCGGAAGCGAGAGCGCGCAACAGGTGCGACGGAAGTGGCGAAGGAAAGCGGCGTCGGGCCTGGGATTTCTGCACCTCCTTCAGGCTAGCGAGGAGTTCTGACGTTTTTAGGCCTAGGGGATCACGCCGGCTTACTGTTGCCCGTGCGAGTTAGTGCCCTTGTGGTCATTTTTAGTTTTGTGGAGACTATTTATATGCGCATTGTTTACCGGGATTTGTTTCCGTGTTTCTTTTGTCTATTATGCGCTGTTTCTCGAAATCGTCTGTGATATTTTTTTTTCATGTTCTTGGTATTATACAAGTGGTCCTTGAGAAGATACATAATACAAATATTTCTGTAATGATGCGTAATGATTCATGGTTTTAATATTAGGCGTCATCCCGGAAGGCACAGCCATCGCCCCAGGGTTGTCCCTGACGGAATTATCCTCAGGGCTAATTCTGGAGATTCCTGGCGAAATAAAGGGTTTAGGGAAGAAAGAGCTACATTCTTAATGGGAAGAAAACGGCACCGTCTTGGGTCCAGAAGACAGAGAGAAGGTCGTCAAGGTCATCATGTTCTGCGAAGGAACATTGATGATAGGATGAACGTTGATAATAGGAATACCTTCCTCTTGAAAAAGAAGAAGACGAAGAGGAAGAAACATGTGGGGGTAAAGGAGAGTGGATTGAGTTGTAGGGTCGTTTACTTTGGGCGATTACTATCTCCTGAGGATGGAGAGGTGGAGAGAGAGCAGCAGGGCGACCCGAACTAATGGCGACGGCGGAAGTCGTACATACATTAGCCGGATCATCGCGCCGATTATATGGCCTTTTTTATGCGTGGGGGGAAGACGGATCTCCGACCTTGACACTGTGGGGAAGATGAAGGTTATTATGTCGTCTTCGCCATCCATCGCACCGTCTTCAAGGAAGCTGAAGTATGAAGGTCCTTTTTGGGGGATGGTCGATTTATTTGTTTCTGTGCGTGTAAGGTGGTTACTCCGTCGTGACCTCTCCTTTCATTTTTCCTCTCTCCTTCCCCTCCCCTCTCCCCCTACTGCACCCCTTTCGTTATCCCCCTTACACTTCTTCATTCCCTTTACTCCATTTCCATGCCCCATTGCATCTTCCACCCCCCTCCCTCTACCCCATCCCTTTCCTGCCTATTGCCCTCCCCCTTCTCCCCCCTCGCCTTCTTCCTCATCTTCCTCCCTCTTCCTCCCCCTTCCTCCCCCTTCCCCCCCCTTCCCCCCCTTTCCCCCTTCCCCCTCTTCCTCCCACTCCCTCTCTTCCACCTTCCACTTCCACCGCTTAGCAACACCGACAGCCCCTGCGGAGATGTCACTACGTAAAGCCTCGGCGCGGGATGAGTAGGGAGGGGGAGGGGGAGGGGGAGGGGGAGGGGGAGGGGGTAAAATAGACAGCCCGTGCAGGCCTTCCACCCTGGGGGATGAGAGCGACATTCTCCCGCCTCTCAGGATTGGGTTCATTGTGGACTAGGAGGATGATTAGCCGCATCGGTGAGGGAGTTACCAGATCCTGACAAGCTGCTGGGGTTGCGGGCGCGGTGGGCGTGACTGATGGGTTGCAGTGGTGATGGGCGGCTATCGAACTCGGAATAACTCGTGTCGTAAGTAGTCTTATCGATGTGATGTTGTTATAATACTACTACCATTGCAATCAAGGTTCAGAAAAAAAATGTTGATGCGTGAAATCCCATTATGCAATATATGAAATGGTAAACAAAATAATACAATGTTGCATAAACGTTTCTTTCCGAGGTCTTTAGAAGCCGGTCTTCCATACTGCAAGTGTGTGTGTGTGTGTGCTTAAGGGCGTTTGTTTATTTGTTTACTTTTTGATTTTGTTTGTGGTCGGCAAGGTGGCGAGGTTAGATTGTTGCTCAACGCAGGATATCCGTTCCGCACGTGACGGCGTTTGTTAACACCAGACGAAACTAGAGACATGAGGCTTTTCTTGTCAACAAAACATGTCTTAACGTTGGTGCTCAGTTAAGAACATTTCAGGGGATTTTTGCGTGGCATTGCACCATTGCCATCGGTGACATTTACCGTACTCGGTAAACGAAGTGAAAATAATGACCGTAAAAGCGTCACGGTAGAGTGGACAACCGTTATGCTGGCGGTGCCTGGAGGATATATGTGCCCCTTAACCCTCATCCCCATTTTCTATATCCTGCACATCCCCCATTCCCTCACCTCCCTTCGTCTCCTTCACCCATTAGCCCACCATCTCCTTCCCATCACTCCCCCTACAATACATCCCCCTCCCCTCACTCCCTTTCTCCTTCCTCCCTTTCACCCCCCTTCCAGCTCCTCCCTCCTTCATCTCCTTCCCTTACCACCTCCCCCAATCCCCTTCTCCCTCTCGTTCCTTCATTTCCTTCCCTTATCACCTCCCTTTCTCCCCTTTCCTTTCACCCCCCTTCTCCTCCCTCCTCCCATACCTACCTTCATCTCCCTCACTCCTCACCCCTCATCTCCTGCCCCCACCTCTCATACCCTTCACCCCTTTTCCTCCCTCCCCCTTACCTTGTGCCGACTGTGTGTTATTATTAATCGAGATGACAGAGCCATGGCCGACGAGTTGGTATGCATTGCAATGACACAAGCGCAGTTTTCGCTGCAGGTTATCTCGAAAAAATACCCACAAAAAAGCATGATACTCTGGTCTCCAATTGAGTGTTGGAGTGTCGCATGACTCGTGTTAGTAAACATGCAGTTGCATTGTTGTTAAGTTTGATTAACGATAGTTTATGGTGGACAAACCATGATTCCTTTTGTTGACAAACGGACGATTCCTAATGGCGTTCCAAAAGGTAAAGAAAAACAAAACAGTAGTAAAAATCAGCACGTGAGCTTTCGTTTTCTTCATCGGTGGTTTCACCTTCACCTTTTACGGCATGTGCTTGTCATGATGATTTCCTTCTTCATCGTTTTATTATTTGTGTTACATATTTCTTCTTACATGAAAACCAGATAGCAAAGGCGCGCAGTGTTGTGAAAAGTGAAAGGCTTGCGAAGGGAAGAGAGCCGTTGGACAGCGGGCGAAAGAAATGGTGACAGACTCGATGTCAGTTCGCCGCGCCGGGGCCTTGGCTGGGTAAGATTACCGGAAACTTTTGAAGCCAAACGCGTCGTGATAAATAACGCTTGTTGTCGGGCGAGCGTGTGGGGTGAAATTCTCCCTCTTGTGGGGTAAAGAGAAATCGCAAATAACGACTTTCATTACCCAGTGAAGGATGAGCGAAAAAGAGCTAATCGTCATCTGTAATTACTATAACGAGTAGCTCAGTTAGGGCAGTAGAGCTCCCCTTCGGCGGTGGATCGCCCGCAGACGTCGACAAACAGATTTTGGAGCTCGCCTTTTCTACCGCTCAGCGACACTTCTACCATTCTTACTCGGGATCATATCTATTGGACTGATAACTCGTATCTATTGGGCTGATAACGCTACGAACGGATCATCTGCCTTATCTTGAGAGAGTCTCCCCAATGTTCTATTTTTAAAATCTCTTCTACGGTAACATCCAGCTCTGTTGCAGTATGAGAATGCAACAAGATAGTCCTAAATGTTGCACAGCGAAACGCATCCACAGTCGCAGGAACTTGTTTTCGGATAGCGCCCGGCCTGAGGCGTCGGGAGGTTGTGTGCCCGCACGAGACAAATTACTCATGGTAATTTGCCCATGGTAATTTGGCGCGCTTTCCACCTCCGGGTGACCGCCGCGAGGAACGCATCGAGTATTTCGGACAATTTCACTGGAGTTTGGTTAACCTCAGCGGCCAAGGAAGTCTCCCCGATGTTTTGGTGTCTGTTTGATAATTGCTATCGGATCGGGAGGGGGGGGGAGGGGGCTTAGTGCGCTCTGACTGGACCGAAATGGGATATTATTTTTCTCTTGGCTATGCGGGTACATCTTACTTTCTTCATCACGTGTCTCCTTCTCCTTAGACTTTATTCTATTGCCTTTACGTCTTCCGTGTTGTTTAGATTTTTGTCTTTTGTCCAAGGCCGTTGACGAGTTTTAGTCAGTTAGGAAGCATGATGATTTTTTGATGATTTTTTTCACGCTGCAGTAAATTCTGTACGAACATTGTAACGTAGTAATTATTTTATTAAGAGAGCAGTAATTCAATCTTGCTTTGTTCCTAACATTTGTACGGTATTATAAGAGTGTATGTGCGTGCGCGCGCTGTGTACCAATGGTTAATTTCTGTGATGTGTAAGCGTAAATGTTTACCGTATAACCATTTCAGTTACTGAACATGTTTACCTGGTGCCTCCAAAAATGGACACTAATATGCAGTTACTAATGAATATTTGATGCGAGTGTTTAATAGATATCATGTAAATACGTCCCGATTTCCATAATGTGCTTGATTGGAAGTCAGATTCATAATGAGGGTGGCAGAAAGACGCAGCTGCGCCGTCATCGGTATTTCTCAACGCACGAGGCTAAAGCCATGGACATTATACAGTTATTGCACACGTTATACAGTTATACACATATCAGAGTCTGAGTCACAGTCCTTGACAACGGATTGTTAAATTGTGACAAAAATGTGCATATGTAATAAAACAGTAAGTTACGGAAACGGAAATCAGCCAAGAAAGGAAATAACTGTGGTCAGGTTCAGCCTAGGTCCTAACCTTGTCACGTGGCAGGTGTTTTGTGAAGTTGTCACTGCATGTTGGCAAAAGCGGATCATTCTCAATATGCATGATGTACTTATCTTGGAAGACGGTTTTGGTAACTGACTTGTTTATCAGCCTCCTTATCGTTTGTATCTGCCCCTAACCAACAGATAGTATTTAAAGAACATACCGACTAAAGGCCGATAATTAAGTAATATGTCAGCAGCACGATGGTGAATTCATCACAATGAAATCCAAAAAGTGTAAGGCTGCACATGGGAAGCTTTTATTGAACTTCTTACGAGTGACATCTCCTGCAATGCATCTTCAATTGGATGATTGGGCCAGGTCAGACGGCTGCACTTGGCCAGGAAAGACACGGGCCCGAGATATGTCCTTGCCTAGTGGAAATATTTGCATTGGACCAGCGGATCCAGCAACAGCCACAGTTCAGTTACTATTGTTTATACTTTGGTCTATAACAGTCCAAAGAGAAGTCACGTCAGAGCGAATGCCACGAACACAGCAGCAAAAGCAAACCCCTCGAAGTAATAGGATTCTTTAGTTTTTTTTTCCGATATTTATATTGCCAGATATGGACGTCGAAAATGAAAGGCGGAAGGCGGAAGAAGGGAAGTTCAGCTGGGTTACACTCCGTATGATTCGCACCCTGTCGAACACCCCCTCGAAAGGTGTCTTCCCCCCCCCCCCCTCATTAGCCCAAACCAGAGACCCCCCTCGAAAGGTGGGTCTCACCCCTTAGCCCCCCTATCAGTTCCCCTCGAAAGGTGTCTCCCCACCTCCAAGACCCCCCCCCAAATGTGTCTCTCCCCCTTCCCCATCCCCATCACCCCCACCCTCCCTCCCACGGGTGGATGGGCGGGAAGGGCGGCGTAACAGAGGCGGAAGGTCGCTCAAGTAGGTTACCAGCACCGCCATCATTAAGCTCTAAGTGACGCCGAACCCTCCGCCTCGCTTCCTTCCGGCAGTCGTCTTGCTGATCGCTTCCGCTCTTTTGTCTTTAATCTTTCTCTTCGTCATTCCTGTCGCACGAGTTTATTCTTTTAATGATATTATTTTCATCAGCTAGGGGGAGTAGGAGGGTGGGAGGGGGCGATTATACCCCCTTTCTCTGTCCCTTTGTTTTCATTCAATTGTCTATCTTCATCGGGACATTGATGTGGGAATTCCCGGTAATATCGGCGGTCCTTGCTCACTCGTGCTTTCGGAGCCGAGTTATCATTAGTGATTTGTTATTGTTATTATTGTTGTGTTATTATTATTATTATTATTGTTATTATAATTATTATTTTTGTTATTATAATTATTATTATTGTTATTACTATTATTTGGTGTAATTATTATTAACATTGATAATACATTAACATTATCTTTATCATATCAAAAAAGTTACTTTTTCATGCAAGTATTTTGTCCATTGCACATCGCACGAAATCCCCTTCCCCCGTTCCCATTTCCACTCGGGATTCATTGTTTGTCGAAGGAGAACTATTGTGCATAAAGTGAGAGAATGACAATTTTTTTCCTATCTCTCTCATCGTCGTATAAAAAGAATGAGTCTATTGTCTTAACATTTATTTTTATTGTGACAAGAAAGCTTCATTGTCCCAATCCCATTGGGGGTTTAGACTGTTGTGTTGGATTATGTTTTTGAGTCGTGCTTGAAAGCGCTTGGTGACGTCCCAGGCGTTTTTTTTTAAGCATTGTCGTCGACTAATCGGCATCGAGTTACCACGGCGGGGAGACCTCAGTGGGCGTCGGTCACACAGTGAAATCCTCTTGTCATGAAAGATGATTAGATACACGATTGACGCTGGGGATGTCACAGTTGGTCAGTCTAATGAGCAAACTGTCGTGAGATGAGGGTGAGGCGATAGATGTCTTTCTTCGAGATGATTAGCTGAACGCTGAAGCCTGCAACGTGGATGTGAGATTTATTTATTGACTAACTGGTGCTGTGGTATGTATTATTTGACTGTGATGACAAGACGGGGCTTGCTCTGAAATTCAGGACAGTGTAAATAAGCAGAGGGTCGGCGTTTGCTCGGAGGTCACGACAGACAGACACTGATTAAGAGAAAATCATCTCTGGGGAGAAATTGAGCGCTTGGTTTGCGTACCATCTGGAATCTGAAATCTATTAAACAAATAATATAAAGACACTTGCGCTATGCATGACACAAATACACTTGCAAGGATATCCGGGACTTTCTGTATTTTTATGAATTATTAGATTGTAAAACCTCTGACCTTTTGTGTGCGCAGGGGGGCGGGTTTTTTTTCTCTTTTTCTTTTTTTTTTTTTTTTTTTTTTTTTTTTTTTTTTTTTTTTTTTTTTTCTCCTTTCCCCCATCCGCATCTTTTCCGCTCGATGTATGTCTTTGAGCAAAGGCTGCGCACTTATTAGGTTTCCTGGGGCGATTGGAATGCGAATTGCGTATTCTAGAAATCTTGGGAAAGTGTCGTAACTCTTGTATGTTTTTTGTAATGATTTTGTTTTACGTTTATTTTGTTTCGTTACATTTTCTTTCGCTCTTGACATTTAAACTTCGATTGAAGTTCAATATTCATTCTCGCCCGCTCTCCTCTTTTCCTCAAACTTCTGTCTTCGGCCTAAGCTACTCCTCTCCCTTCGGCTTTCTCTTCTTTGTCTTTCCCCTCCTCCTTACTCCTCCTCTTCCAACTTTAGCGCCGCTTCCTTCGCCACCGCCACCGCTTCACAGTCTTTTGTTTTCACAAATACTTTTCTTTCCTTCCGTTCTACCCCCTCCCCCCTCCCCTCCCCTCTCTTTCTTTTGTTTCCTCCGATGGTGTAGAGTGACAGGCGGGCAGACAGCTGGCACTCACATGACAACAGCAAGGCCTGTGGCGGGAAGCTGAATAGGGGAGGGGGAGGGGGAGGGGGAGGGGGAAGTACTACATGATTAATTTCTTATCGGTTGTGATGATCACCTTTTCTTCCACTGGTAAATACTTGTATATATTTGTATACAGATAAGTGTGTGCGTTTATGTTAGTGTGTGTGCGTGTATTTCGTGAACGTTGTATTTTGTCTTGGCCTTGCGTATGTGTGTGCATGTGTGTACTCCTTCT
>BOPN01002391.1:37500-42500 GCA_017312705.2 Penaeus japonicus | reverse complement strand
CACACACACACACACACACACACACACACACACACACACACACACACACACACACACACACACACACACACACACACACACACACACGCACACGCACACGCACTCATACGCAATTATACCCACTTATGCATGTATGCTACATTTTGACAATCAGTCATGCCATTCACTTCTACTGCCCCCTGCAGAGGCCCTGTAGATTAGCGAGCGTTTGTATTAGTATGTACCACTCTTGCAACCGCCCACAACGTCCCACGCCTTCCAAAACAATAGGCGCAACCGATGACACAGCTACTTCCTCTGCAAAGATATTTTTACCACCAAAGACAATGGCGAACCTTTTTTTCTTCGGTTATGATGGCCTATTGATCTGTGCAGAGTCAGTATTATGAAAAAGAAAGAAATTAAATTGATTAGAATGATGGGGAGGAAGAAAAAGAGAAGAGAAAAACAAAACGCAAGAGGGGATAGGATAAAAGGAAGAGGTATAGACATAGAGAAAAGGAGATAGAAAATGGGTACTTGGTCTATTGATCACCGAGTCCCGGCAACTAATAGACTTAAATAGGGAGACAGTGTAGGGTAAAAACATTACTTAAGTCTTAGGGCACTACCTATACACAGAAGGCAAGCAAACACAAGTCTTAGGACACTACCTATACACAGAAGGCAAGCAAACACAAGACTTAGGACACTACCTATACACAGAAGGCAAGCAAACACAAGTCTTAGGACACTACCTATACACAGAAGGCAAGCAAACACAAGATTTAGGACACTACCTATACACAGAAGGCAAGCAAACACAAGTCTTAGGACACTACCTATACACAGAAGGCAAGCAAACACAAGTCTTAGGACACTACCTATACACAGAAGGCAAGCAAACACAAGTCTTAGGACACTACCTATACACAGAAGGCAAGCAAACACGTGCCAGATCTGAGAATCGGCAGGGGAGAGACGGGCGTAGAACCAAGATGCTGGCGTGGGAGGAGAGGCCGGAGGGACATGGATGCCTGCCGCCGTCTGTCCCGCAACGTTTGACAGACAGCGTCAAAAGCTCTTTATTATTTTCGTCTGATTTCGACGATGTGTAGGGAAGTATAGGCATAAATATTACTATTTTTAGTTCTCGATATTTGTTGCTTGTTTTACATGCTCACTGTTGTTGAGTTTGTCGCTGAGATGTCTCTCTGGCTCTCTGGCTGAGTTTGCTGCAGGATTTCACGGTCATGCCGCCGCTGCAGCTGTCTGCGGGGCGTTAACCCGCACGTGCGGAGGGACATAGTGGCGGGCTGCCTATGGGCTTATGACTGGATTCTTACCCTTATGAGATAGTGTTCTGCGTGTCTGCCGTGCTTAGTCCTCCACTTCGGCTCTTCCCTCGTGACTGCAAGCTGCTTGCGTGTATGTAGGTCAAGGCGATCACATCCTCGGCATGACTTCTAGCTTTTTTTATGACGCGCGTTATCCCTCGCCGCCCTCTTTCTCCCCCTTCCACCCTCGCGCAGGTGAAAAGCAAGAATCCGTGAATGCGGTTGGCGAGTTTCTAACGGGGAATGTTTTAATGAAGTGGAGGGTCCCAAGGGTCGCTGCGGGAGTCTGCGGAGTCCAGAGGAAAAAAACGGAATCCGTGAGGCCGGTGATGCGCGGCGCACTCTGACAACAACTGCCGCCTGGAAATAAGTATTGATAATCCTTTACTATAATCTCTGTTGCCTAGGTGACAGTACATTCTGTGACTGGATAGATGAAGCTGAATGATCTGCAGTGAAAAGGCCGTAAAGATTCAACGGAGAAATGATTTCGCTTGTGTTGTTGATTGATAAACGCTGACAACATTGGGGGAATGTGGGCCAGGGGATCATGAGTTTACGGAAAGGTTTTGCTGCAGGAGTGCTGGTCTTTTACGAGCTGGGGGTCGGAGGAGAGAAGGAAGAAAAAGATATATACATATATATATACATATATATATACATATATATATATATATATATATATATATATACATACATATATATATATATACATATATATATATACATATATATATATATATATATATATATATATATATATATATATATACATATACATATACATATATACATACATATACATATATATATATACATATACATATATATACATACATACATACATACATACATATATATATACATATATATATATATATATATATATATATATATATATATATATATATATATACATATATATATATATATATATATATATATATATATATATATATATATATATATATACATATACATATACATATATACATACATATACATATATATATATACATATACATATATATACATACATACATACATACATACATATATATATACATATATATATATATATATATATATATATATATATATATATATATATATATATATATATATATAATATATATATATATAATATATAGACAGACAGAGACAGATGTTGTGTGTGGGGCTGGGGTCGTGATTACTGACATTTCGTACCGGAAGAGTACCAGTGATCTTTTACTTTTTCGGTTGGTCACCAGTCCATGCATAGGGTGGCTTCCCAACTCGTGCTGTATAATGGGAACGGGATATAAAACAGGAAGAGTCCTGTTATTGACTCAGTCGCAATTTTATTTATTTTATTTTATTTTTATTTTTTTACTTTGTTGGGATTCTTCAACCTTATCTTGACGATTTGCGAGAAACTTGATCCTAAATATCACGCCATTTTTGCTGCATCAAATTTATCTTATCTAGCCTCATTTTTGTTTGTATCCACAGTATGTGCTTATACGTTTTTTTAAATATTTTTGTAATGAATGTTCTCTTAGAAGATACGGAAAGAGAGACAGTCTTGGGATATCACGCAGCATGTGGATTTATATTGTTCGTTTTTTTTTAATTTCTTGTATTTTTTTTTCTATTTGCGAGGTTGGTAGGGAAGGTTTTTGACCAATAGCCCGATTTCCCTTCCAATAGCAGACAGAAATGGCACTGGGAAGTAAGGAGAGGCCTACCAGTCTGAGCCTCAATGTATATAGTTTATTTTGAAATTTCACCATGTTATAGATTTAAAAACATATTTTGTCTGGAATGAAGCTTCGTAGCATGTACATTGAAATATACAAATATACATACGTCGTTTACAGTCTGCGATAATACGTGCGAGACAGCCATTTCGGACGATGAATACCTGCACTTGATACTAGTGTTGCTAGCAAGATGAGAACGGAACAGATTGAATGCCGACACTGATTGTTTGTCAAGACCTGTGTGCTTGACCCCAACTGCCACGTACTGTTTGTGGCCGCTGGAGGGAGATAAAAGCCACTGTTTGGCGAGGCGCGTTTCAGCTGCATGGTCATATTGACATCCCTGTGTTGTATTTGCAAGAAGAGTCCATTGTGCCGCGTTGGCCCAGAAATCTTCTCGTTCTCCGGGGCTCTGGCAGAGGATCTTCGTTTGCCCGACCTGTGGCAGCCTCCCAGAAGGAACTCTTGGAGGGAAATCTTTTATCTCCAGAGCCAAGAACTGGTTTGAAGATGAGCTCTGACGATCTTGGATAATGGTCGCAATGATTGTTGCAGATGAAGATGATTGCCGATACATCAAGTTCAGTTTCCTGACAGGAGAACAACAGATTCCAGTGTTTTATTTTGGTAATGGAAGGGAACCCGAAGGGCAAGTTTCGTTTCTGGTGAAAAAAAAAAAAAAAAATTGCTGATACGCCCCTTGAATCGTTTCAACCCATGTTTTAAAGTGGATTGATTTTGTAATTTACTTTAACGAAGGATGGTGTGTATTGTTTTCATTACAAACTCTTAACGCTGTCATGAGATTAATGGAAGATAATGCCAGAAACAAGACCATAAACCATTACGATCAGACAATTGACCTACTTGTGCTATCATGGAATAATGGACACTTCTGTAGGATACTCCAGGATACTGTAGGATAATCAGGATACTCCAGGCGTTGGTAATGGTAATTTTGTTCAGAAAAGAATCCATGGAACTGCTAATGGACCATTGGACCTCCAGTGGTCATCCGATTGAACCATTAATTGTTATGGTTTTGTTTATTAATGTGTTTAGATGATTTTTATTGCTTTCATGTGTCTTCCTCACCCCTTACTCTTCCGCAATGAACATACCCGGATGTGCATGCAGATACCGTCATAGTATCTGTATATTGATCAATGTTGCAGCTCTCCTGCGTGTTAAGTCCGTACCCCCACCTCTCCCACTTGTTGTCAGGTTGTCACGCTCGCCTGACACTTTTATTCGGATTTTAGAATTGCAATTACGTGCACGTTATGATGCAATTCCGTAATGACTGTGATGCATTTATGCTGCGAGGAATTAGCTATTTTTATTTTCGAAAGGCCGATTGCGGGGGGGGGGGGGGGGGGGGGGGGGGGGGGGGGGGGGGGGGGAGTGGGATGGAGTTGCACGTGGGTGTGGTGACGAAGGTGGCGTGTGCGAGTATCGTGACGTTGACATGCATTCTCCTCCCTCCTGCCCCCCGCTTCCCCCTTCTGCCATCTCCCTTCCCCCCTCCCCTCCCTCTTTCACCGTCCTTCTTCCATCTCCCATCCCTCCTCCCCTCATTCTTTCACCGTCCTACTTCTCCCTCTTTCTACCATCTCCCGTCCCCCTCCACCCCCTCCCCCCTCCCCCTACACCATCCCCTCTTCTATCCATCCTATTCCAATCTTTCCTCCACATCCACTTCGCATGCATTATCACGAGCCCACTGTTGAATCTGCAACCATAGCCAGATCCTGCAGTTGGATTTCTTTATGGCTACGAGCGATACGCGTGGGTAGATATTGAAGCTGGGTTGTTTGGGTTGGCCGGCGCCGCTAACCCTTGTTTTTCTTTTCTTGGCAATTTTACCGGCTGGATGAGGGAGGGGAGGGAGGGAGGGGAGGGTGGATGGGTGGGTGGGTGGGAGGGAGGGAGGGTGGGT
>BOPN01002391.1:22500-32500 GCA_017312705.2 Penaeus japonicus | reverse complement strand
TTCTCCTCCTCCTTCTCCTCCTCCTCCTCCTCCTCCTCCTCCTCCATCTCCTCCTCCTTCTCCTCCTCCATCTCCTCCTCCTCCATTACCTCCGCCTCTGCCGCCTCCTCCTCTTCTTTCTCCTCCGTCTCCGTGTCCGTTTCTTGCTCCTCGCGACCACGGTTAATATCATATTCTTCAGGCCCATCTGGCTATTACCAACACGTTCGTCTTGTCCATGTCCCTTTGGCAGCACATTTTTCTTGCCCGCTTGACCAGTGACAACCATTCTTCTTGACCGCTTCTTAGCAGCTGCCATCACCTATCTTGCCACCATGAACAGTGCCACGGTCTCCCTCAGAGGCGAAAGGAGTTAACCCTGTACAGAGTGCCGGTCTTGCAAGGCTGGCGTGCCCTCTTAAGAGTAGAACTGTCACGGCCGTCAGTCCTTGAGAGAGTCCGTCTCAGTAAAACACTGAAAGGCTTTCCTGTAGGTACGATTTGCCTAGGATGCCTTTCGATGACCACCACCTTCCTCTTGGGTCTTCAGGGTTGAAGGAAAGTTCCCATTCGGAATTTACTCCTGAACCTCCTCTCCTGCTGGCGTCCCTATCTCTGGTGGCGCCGGCGATTGCTTTTAGTGCATGATTCGAGGGCGATTTAAAATGCAAATGAGGTGTAGCGTTGCTTCCCGGAGCGTAATGGATCCCGACAAGCGTATCTTGGCGTATATTAAATCGGCGATCGCGTTTCAGGGCAGGGTAGCAAAACCAAGCAACATGAGAGGATTGTAGGCCGGGGACGCTGTAGGATGTGTTTGCCCCGGGGAGAGGACACAGGCTGTTTATAATGCCGTCTGATCCTCACCTTTATTGATCCTGCATGACCTTTCCTTCTCTCCCCTACCCCCCTCCCTCCCTACCACTCACTACCCCATCTCTCTCTTTGGCTCCCCCCCTCCCCCCTTCCCCTTTCCCCCACTTTTTTTTTAGCCCATTTTCCCTTCCCCTTCTCCCAATTTCCCCGTCAGTCATCTTTAGAGAGTTTTTTTTTCTATATGTTTATAATTAGAAACCATTGAACACTTACCGGAAAGGATTCAAAACAGAATAGAAGTGGCCGTTGGTGGACTGCATTTCCGATGATTTCGTTGACGATGACTCGACGTTCTCCTGATCATTCCACCATTACGCAGACTGACCGTGACGATCCTGACTGATTGATACGTTCTCGACAACCTTTGTTTCTTTCTCTGTAAATCCCTTCCCCGTACCCCTTCCCCACCCCATTTGATTCTCTTTTTTTAACTCTCATGCAGATTGATCGATTTGTAGGTAGGTAGAATATGTGTGGGTGTGGGTGTGGGTGTGGGTGGGTAGGTGTGGGCGTGTGTTTTATATTCTGTCTGTATATACATTTTATTTTACGTTAATGTTTCCTTTCTCCCTTCATGACTTGCACATTCTGATGACCATTTATATCATCTTCCACTCTCATTTCTCTGTATTTGCCAGACGTGCGCTCCCTGAGTGTCTTCGCATACATTTTTTTCCTCCATCCCTTTCTTGCCAGGATCATTTTCCCTTCTCTTGATCCTCATTTACTTATCCTTATCCCTTTTGCCCGAAACCAACGACGGAAGAATGGTTGAGTTATTGATCCTTGATGGGCCGCCCACACAACTTCACTCTCTTCCCCTTCTCTCTTCCCCTTTCCCCTATCCTCACGCCTAACTCCTCTTTTCCCCTTTCCCTTTCCCCTTCCCCCCTTTCCCCTTCTCCTTCTCCTTCTCTTTCTCTTTCTCTTTCTTCTTCCCCTTCCTTAAGCCTTTCTCCTCTTTTCCTCTTTCTTCATTAAGTCTTTCTCCTTTTTCCCCCTTCTCCTTCCCCTTCCCCTCTCCCTTCCCGTACCCTTACCACCACCCCCATCCCCATTCCCATCCCCTTCCCCTTCCCCTTCCCCTTCCCCTTCCCCATCCCCATCCCCTTCCCCTTCCCCTTCCCCTTCCCCTTCCCCTTCCCCTATCTTTAAGCCTTCCTCCTCTCTCCCCTTCTTCCCCCTATCCTCACGCCTTCCTTTTTTTCCCCGCTTTTCCTCTTTCTCCTCTTCTCTACACTCCCCTCTCCCTTTCCCAAATCCTCCCGTTTCCACATCCTTTTGTGGTCCTGCCTCCCCCCCCCCCCCTCCCTCCTCCACTAACTGCTTCCCCCGTATTTTCTTTATAGCTCCCTTGCCATACGCCCCCCCCCACCTCTGACCTTATCTCGCCCTGTCCCGGCCACGTAACCTCGTTGCGCCACCCACATGAAATACGCCCACGGAGAGGCCCTCTATCGCGTCGCTGGCGCTCGTGTGTCTAGGTCGCACCCCTCCCACGTTGCCCTTACATCTCTCTAGGGCCCGCCCACGCACGCACGCACGAGGAGCAAGGTCGTGGGCGGTCGAGGATTAAAGAGGTGAATCCAAGAGACTCCGGTGGCTCTCCCTCCATCCCTCCTTGCTCTCCCTCCACCCCTCCTTGCTCTCCCTCCACCCCTCCTTGCTCTCCCTCCACCCCTCCTTGCTCTCCCTCCACCCCTCTTTGGCTCTCTCCGCCCCTCCCAGCCCGATCCCTCATGGCGAAAGGAAGGCTATTGCAGCAACTTCAACTGGTTAACCCCCCTTCTCTCTCTCTCTCTCTCTCTCTCTCTCTCTCTCTCTCTCTCTCTCTCTCTCTCTCTCTCTCTCTCTCTCCCTCTCTCTCTCTCTCTCTGTGTGTGTGTGTCTCTCACTCTCTCTCTCTCTCTCTCTATCTCTTACACATACATACATACATACATGCATACATACATACACAAACACACACCTCACTCCTCTCTCTGTGCTTCTCTCTCTCTCTCTCTCTCTCTCTCTCTCTCTCTCTCTCTCTCTCTCTCTCTCTCTCTCTCTCTCTCTCTCTCTCTCTCTCTCTCTCCCTCCCCTTCTCCCTCTCCCTCTCCCTCTCCCTCTCCCTCTCCCTCTCCCTCCTACTTGTTTTCTCCATATTGATTCCCCCCTCCCCCCTTCCCCTCCCACTCCATCTTTCCTTCCCCTCCCTTGCTTTTTCCGCACCCCCTCCCTCATTTGTTTTCGTGTCTTCCCCCTTTCATATCTCTGTAGTCCACGGACCGAGATAAGCCTTGGATAAGCCGCCTACCATGTGAAGGTTCAGCGACGTGTGTCTTAAAGACGCAATCATTCGTGACGTCACGAGGGGATTTCTTGTGTCTTCAAGCGCGTTCGCGTGATGGAGATGTAATATTCGTTAGAGAGTAATGGCAGTAATGATAGGCTAATGAGTTTGTTGTTCCCTGAGGTGGTGGCTGAGGCGGGAAGACATCTTAATGTAGTGCTTGCTTTACCTTTGCTCAAGTGCGCTTTATTGTCTTTGTGCTTGTTCTTCCTATCTTTGTTATCGCCGTCTTCGCCAGCGATTTTTCTTCGTTTCGTCTCCTTTTTTTTCTTCTTTTCGTCTTATTTTTTTCTTGTTCTTGCTTTGATGTTTTCCTTCTTCCCTGCCTCTTTTTATCCGTTTCCCTTATTTTTTTATTATTATTATTATTTATTTTTTTTGCCGTTATCAACCAAATCATATTGTCTGTTTGTAAGTTATACAATATATATATATATATTGTAATGTATGCCAGACCCTCCTCCTCTTCCGCCCTCCTTCCGTTCATTCCCCCTTCCTTATTTTCCTTCTTTGTCTCTTTCTTTCTTTTCTACTAGTAAGCCCAAATTTGTAGCCTTGACCTTATGAGGCCGCGAGTAAACACAAGCGGGAATCAGAGGCTACATTCCACGTTGTATCAAGCGCGTTGCGTTTAGTTGCTTATGGTGTGTCGGACTCTGTGCTTTGGCTGTTTTTGCCGGCGATGGTGTGGTTGTTTAGAGTCGTGTTGGTGTGTTTTTCTCGTCGTTAGTCGGTGTTTTATTTGGGTCTTGTTTGTATGTTGAATTGCTGTTGCGTTGGTGATTTTGATTCCGATGTTGAATATGATTGATCTCGTTTTTTTTATTATTGTTAAAAGTAGCGAGGTGAAAAGGTAGTTTTTAAACATGTGTCCCGGTGCATGATGGTGGCGAAGAGGTGAGGGAGTGTCTTGTCCACCACACCTTCGCACGTGTACGGCACACGTGGTTGCATCACTGTGCGTGCCATCGCATAATGCGAACTCGTTATTGCGTGCTCATCATTTTGAATTCACAAACCTGACAGCTTCCTGGTCACGTTTGACATTTGCTGCTGTAGCAAGGTATAATGCAACAGAAACCCGATGTTGATCATGCAAAGGTGCGGTCGGAGGCGGATCCAAGTTAACGCAGCCTTCTCACGCTGACCGAAAAAAAGAGTGAGAAAGGGCTGGGCAAGAGTGGGTCTCTTGGCGACTGCGGTCGGTGATGAGCTGATCCTGAGAGGCAGTAATTTGATAGTCCGCCGGAGCCTCCTCCTCATTCCTCGGCCTGAGCTTCGCGCCAGGAAGGGGAGGGTGGGGAGGGGTCGAGGCCGCCCTACGCCTCACTTGCAGATTTTTGTGCATTCCTCACGGGAGGAGGGGGGGGGGCGTAGCTCATTCTGTGAGTTTTTGTATAACAGAGGGAAAAATATATTGCTTTTCTTTCACTGGTAAAATACAGTCGACCCATTTAATGTTTGTTTAGATGAATTGCAACTGCCCCCGGCGGTCGTCAGGATTATTACACTGGTAAGCATTTGATACTGCATTTTCTGTTTAAATAGAGCTTACGGTAATCTGATCTGCAGAGCTCGCGAGCTTTTGCGCTCTCGCTAACCATTTCAGCATTCATGGCATCCATAAGTCACATGCTGTAGTTATAGAAACTGAAATTGCGTTTATTAGAAGGGTTAAGTACGTAGTATGCATCCCTTATCCTTATGACGAAATTTTGCTTAATAGTCCTAGTTCTCAAAGAAATTCACGTGGTCTTGAAGAAATAAATATTTTCTATGAAGACCAAGTACAAAAGGCACGCTCCAGTTCACTGCAGTGTGTGTAATGCCGACAGGTTGAGTCGGCCGCTGAGAGTAACAGAATGTAAATAGCAGGTGAATTACGTGCCTTTAGCTCTGGAACCTGTTCTTGGCGGGGTGACGCGGTACGGGACTGGTATGCTTACTCTCGTGATATACGCCAGGTACTTTTTTTTAGTGTTTTGTGTATGTGTTTATGTGTGTATGCGTTGGTGTGTGTATTCATATGTTTATGTGCGTTTGTGTGTTTGCGTTTGCCAACGAGTATATATACGTCTACAAGATTTACAGATGTCTGTGTGCATGTGCATGTGCATGTGTATGTGCATGTGTAGCCGTGCGGATGCGTGTGTACATGCTTTTGTCTGAAAGTAGGGAAGGTGGGACATGGCGGAGGGGAACACCTGTGGCACATATGTATTCCTCGTTACCACATCAGTCCGGATCTTCGGGAAACCTACAGCGGGAGAAAAGGGAGAAGATAAAAAAAGAACAAAACAAAGAAAATCACCCGACAGAACGACATGATAGAATGACATGACATGACACCAGCACCATTTTCTAATCAGATTAAAGACTGACGAAGCAGATTCATTTGAATGCTACGGAGATTAACTCTACGCCGATCATTTGTAATCTCGTTAATCGAAAGGGATCAATGTCGTTCTCACTTCAAACTAACGGCTATACGCGCTCAAGTAAGCCTACCAAACCACGTGACGACAGAACAAGAGTACATTCTGAGTCAAGGTTCTGCCTCCGTCTGATCCACTCGGAACGTAACACATATCGGGACATTCAAGAAGGTGGGGGTATGATTACACCTCGGATATTGGAATCTATCTTAGAGTGTATCCCGGGTCCTGTGAATCCGTCGGGCTGGAATCGAAGCTGCCAGACACTCAGGTACTCACTCACTCACTCACTCACTCACTCACTCACTCACTCACTCACTCACTCACTCACTCACTCACTCACTCACCTCCCCCACTCACCTCGCTCGCGGGTTCGCTGATTCATCAAGGGGAAGCAGAGCATGTGACGTATCATGATCATCTGTGTTGAGCACGCGTCCTGGGGTGTGTCTCCCTCTGCCCCCCCCCTCCCCCCCCCAACCCCTGCTCCCTCCTTTTTCCTGCTCCCTCCTTTCTCCTCCCCGCTCTACCGCTTTATATATATATATATATATTTTTTTACTGTGCGGAGAAACGGAGGAGACACATGTAGGTTATGAGGCGTCAGGCACGGGTTCTCCTATCGGTAGGAGTCGAGGTTCATTGAATTTCCTGCAACTTTCGATCGTCACGGAGGAAAAAAAAAAGTCAAACTCAAGCGAGTGTAAATATTTTTGGTAGAGCCATGATTGTTTATTTTGGTACGCGAGAGCACGCATTCGAGTAGAGCGATCGTTGGATCATGCGATGGAGTGGCATGGGCGGAGTGACGAACAGTGTGAGTGACAGCCTCGGACATCGTACACCCCTGAGCGCGGTTGCCGCCGCCCTCGGGGTACCTTCGCATATGATAACACGCGCCCGCCGGTCCTTTCCCCTTTCAGGTCTTTTTCTTTTGTCCCTTTATATATATCTTCGTCCCATTATTTATCTGTTTATTGTGCAGACATGATCAGCTCGCCTTTTGGCTTTCTTCCTACAATGGCCTTCCCTTTTGCCTTCCTAATTTCGTTAGAGGGACGCCCTGAGTGGATGTCACTCCAGTGTGACACGCAAGAGGAATTCGCCCTTTGAGAGTCGTCGGGAAGATGCAGGTCGCCTTGGGGAAGGAGATGCTTAGTCGCATTTAGGGGAGCCGAGATTAGAGACGGATAAGAGGACAGGAAATAGGGGGCGACCCATATTAGGTCTCGCGAAGGACTCGTTAGAGGACGGGAGGGATTCATGAGGGAATAAGCTATTTTCCCCCTTCCTTTCTCGTGGTTGGTGAGGTTTTTGCTTCATTCTTTCATGATGATGAAAATTTCCTGTTCTGTGTTTTTTTTTATTTTTATTTTTTTTTTTTTTTTTATTTTTTTGACAGGGTGATGGTTGTGTATTTTTCTCCTGCGTGATGCTTGTCTTCATTTCGTAGTATGATAATATTTTTATTTTTATTTTTTCCAAATGTTTTGTGAATATTTTTTTTTTCTTAAAGCTCCCGAATTCGCGAATTAGCCTTTCCTTGAAACGACTTTGATTTTATTTTAATGAGAATGCTTGCGAAACTGAATAAGGAAGTTATATATAGTTGACTTCAAAGTGGAAAGTGGAAAGTAGAAGTATTTTGTTGGTTTCCCTCTTGACTTCAAGATCGAGAGGAAGTTCAAGTACGAGCTCGGGCCAGGGTCAGTTCCTCCCATATTGTTTGGCTTCTAGGGTGTTTGGGTGTTTTAAGTGGTCAGTAAGTATTGTTTATTATCTATCCTAGTTTTATCCTCGTTAAGGAAGGAATGCAACTTTTAGCAAACAAACAAGCCCAGGGACTCTGGTGTTGTTCCGAATCATTGGTGCCTGTATATATATATATATATATATATATATATATATATATATATATATATATATGTGTGTGTGTGTGTGTGTGTGTGTGTGTGTGTGTGTGTGCGTGTGCGTGTGCGTGTGCGTGTGCGTGTGCGTGTGTGTGTGTGTGTGTGTGTGTGTGTGTGTGTGTGTGTGTGCGTGTGTGTGCGTTCCTGCCTGCGTGTGTGCGTGTGCGCGCACCGGTTATTTTTTTTTGCATTTTACCACGTGTTTATTTTGCTGTGTGTCGCAGCTCGTTATGTCTTGTTTACCTTTTTCCACCACTAACTTTTTATCCTTATCTTTGCGGTAATGGGCGGCGCGAGTATGGTGCTAATTGCGTTGGCAACGAGCCCTCCCCGCGGAGTGCCGTGATGGCCCCGGGCACGGCACAGCGGCATTAGGGCGTCGTCGAGTGCGGACGAGGCTTCCTAATGTTATTATTATTATGGTTTGTTGTTATTGGAGGGTGTTGTTGTTGGAGAGTGTTGTTGTGGTTGGTCTTGATGGCTGATGGTAGTCATTGGGGCCAGAGATTTCACTGGGCATCAAAGGAAGGTAGCCTGCCTTTTAAGGGGTTTAGTTGGAATTGGGAAGAGGTTTGGAAAGGAAAGTAGGCAGATCGGTGCACTCTTCAGTTGTTAAATCTCATCTCTTTTTCTCCGTGATTTGTTTTGTCGTCGTCACTCACTTGCGGTCTGTGATACAACGGTGGGATGAGAGACTGGGAGGCAATATATTCTAGTCCATGATACTTCTCTACGCCTGGCAAAAGGAACCCCATAAATCGACATGGTGACCTACGGCTGGCACCCTTGATTCATGTCATTTGAGTTTCGCACTGATAAACTTAGCTAGGTGATGCAACAGAGTGTTCGCTGGTGCGGCTGAGGTGACGTGGCACTCGGCGATAAAGATGGCTGGCCCGCTCCTTGGAACAAGTTTGATCCGTGAGCCTAATCTCTAGGGCCTTCTACGGTTACGTGTGGCGGCCGGCTTTGTCGACTCCGGTTACTTCCTATCGACAGCTAATAGAAGGCTGCACCAGTTAGAGCCAATAGAGTCCCGCCTGCGCCGCTACTCCGCGCTACTATATACGACCCGGTTCCTGGGCACGACCTTAGACGACCCTTGGCGTGCGGAGCGACCCTGGATGGGCGTGGGTGTCAGCCGCCTCGCCTGTGTTTTGATAGCGCCTCGAGCCGGGCGGGTGGGTATGAAGGGATTTCCTGGAGATTCGCGTAAAGAAACCCTCTGCATACCATGACTCAGCCGACGTCGGAATTTGAAAAGAGGACAATAGCTGTGACTCCCCTTCCTTTCGCTCCCCCGAGAGATTAACCCATTCGCGCCGGTTGACGTGCTGACACGTGGTCGAAAAAAGCCCCGGACCCGGGTGACGTCCTGGCACGTGCTACATTTTCGGCCCGCGCGCCGGGAGGCCAGTAGCGACGTGCTGAAACGTCCGCATTAGAATGATAGATTATTCTTAGTACAATTCGATTTTCATACTTGATTTGTCTTAGCTACTTTAGTTTATCATACAAATAATTGAAAATAGGATATAACGTAATATGAATGACGATATAAATTTACGCCGTAATCACAGTTACGGCATGGTAATTTCTGTTTTACAATTTGTTGAATATGATGATCAGGTCGAAAGACTATCATAAAATCAATTGTAATTGGCCGAGGAATAAAAAAAAAAAAATTATATAACATCTTTTTGTTACTAAAAGAAATGACGCAGAAAAACATTGCTGTTACTTGCATTCACTTGTATGCACATGTATAGTTTGTTCATCAGCCTATACTCTTTTCGTTTGGGAAGAAAAAAAAAAATTGAAAAAAAAAAAAACTATATATTTGGCTATAGAAAAGAATGCTTCCACTTCCCATTGGTATTACAACATAGGAGTAAAGAATATATGGAAAAGTTCGTAAGTCAACACTAAAAAAACAGTGCTATAACATCTTTTTCGGCAAGTATACATCCTCTGAACATGGCACTACTTTCTACACATGATTACACTTTAGACGCAATCACATAGGCATAAGGATGAGTGGAACGAAAAACGCTCTGAAAAGTCAGAGCGACCACGCGCGGCGGAAAACACCCCGGCACGAACGGTTGCGCGCTTGAAATCTTCCCGGCGTTATCGGGAGTAGGCGAAATTCCGCCCCGGCGTGAATGGGTTAAGAGTGTAGATTAACCGTTCATCTCTCCAGTCCCTCTTCTTTGTCATTCTCCTCCAAGATTTCCCTCACTTTCTGCTCCTTAATTCGGTTCTTACACTTGTATTTACTCTTTTCCTCGGGCTCTTCCTTTCCCTGCTCTCCCATTTCCCATCTCTTCCTCGACGACTTGTTATATACATAACAATATGTGTGTGTGTGTACATATATGTTTATATATGTATATATATATATATGTATATATATATATATGTATGTATATGTATATGTATGTATATGTATGTATATATATGTA
>BOPN01002391.1:0-17500 GCA_017312705.2 Penaeus japonicus | reverse complement strand
TGATTCCTCAGTCACATTCGTACCCTCGTCCTGAATCAGCCAATCAGTTTGTTTACAGCAAGTTGAAAGAAAGTTTTATTTTTTTTTATTATTTTATTTTTTTTCATTTTTTGTTATACTAATATTTGTATGACTGTTAGACAGAACTCGTTATGGCTGCAAATCACCTACGCTATTTCGACGTTTTTAGGCTTCGTTTGGAGGGGAATACATACGTAAGGCTTAGGCGGGGAAACTGATTTAATTATGAAGGCGTAATAAACCAGGATAGGCCTACCTCGGGAACTTAGACAGGTGAAGCAGATGGTATTTCTCGGCGGCGCAAGCCCTATAGGGGCGGGGGAGGTGGGGGGGAGGGGACTTAAGACACTCCGTAAAGCTCGGACTTTCACGATCATTTCATGCGGTCTGTACTTTAATCCCCAAGGCACTTACGGTCTCGACGTGTTTATGTGTGTAGGTGTGTGTGTGGGGGGGTTGGGGGGGTGGGGGGGAGAGACTCATGTGAATCACTTAGCCTGCGCTTCGATGTAATCTGTGCTCGAGCATGCTTCTGACACTTCTAGGCCCGAGGCGGATGTGGCGCGTAGGCTTATTGTGACAGGCGGGGAAAGTATGAATGAGTGGGTGGAAGCGGGAAGGTGGAGGGGGGTGTGGAGAGGGGGGAGAGGGGGAGGGGGGTGACGTGAAATTGACTCTCTGGTTATTAAGGTCTAATAACCGATTCACTCTAATTGTGTGATCCTTACCGCTGTTTCTTGATACTTGGTGATTGATGTGTGTACCGTATGCGTATCTCGCAGCGTCTTCGAAACGTCTCCAGGTCTCCGTGTGGCGAACAGAACATCATATAGGGAGAGTAACAAGCGAGAGTACATGCCTGGACGTACCCGCATGTGGTTTAGTTGTTTCTTACGAGGAGGTTCTAGGATATCAGCACCATCTGCGAATGTTCTCGAGGAGGGCGCCGAAGCAGACGGTGAAGGTGGCGTGGGTGGCGTGGTATCCATATGTATGTCTGTGTGTGTTTACTTGTGTATGCGGGAATGTGTGTGTGTTGGCGTGTCCATGTACAATACATGTGCAATAAGACCACGAGATGATAATAAGAGCAGACAGAGCCAGACATGTGGACAGACACATTGGTGACGAGAGGGCGAGTGTGTGGAGGGGAGGTGGGGAAGGGGTCTGGGAGGGGGAGAGGAGAGGGGAGGGGAGGGGAGGGGGGGGGGGGAGGGGAGGGGAGGGGAGTGTAGCGAGACACAGACATAGACACAGCGACGGACGGCGCTTGGGATGTAACGCGAGCCTCATGAGACATGCTTTCCTCAAAAAAAAGCTTGGCAATTGCATGGCATTTGCAGATGTTTTTTTGTGTTTTTATTTTTATTTTTGACGGTAGTAAGCTTCCTTAGCCTGGGCGGGGCGGCGTCAATGCAGAGGCGAGGAACTGGCGTGGATACATAGGTCATTGCGTCTGAGTGAAGGTCGTGAGAAAGCGGTTCTTAATGAGAGACGCTGCACTCAAGAAACTCATTCATTTTTCAATGGTAAGGGAACTGGCGTGGAAAATCGATCTCGTAAATAAGCTGAATCCGTCTTAAGTTGATGTACCTTGAAGGAAAGGGTATTTATTGCATTAAGGAGCGGAATGCAAACTATAGAGACTGAAACTGGCGAGCAGGCGGTGGTGAAGAGTTCAGGTCATGACCCCAAGGCTTCTTGTGGCTGTGTGTGTTCCTGCTCCATTGTATGGGGGCCATGTGTCAATGTCGTGTTGTCGCCGGTGCCTTATTAATCAAATTATTATATCTTGTTGTTTGTAGCTCACAAAGCCACAAGCAAACACTTACGAACACATGCACTTCCCCACATACGCATATATATTGCCTTAATTTCTTCTGAAAAAGGTAACTTGTTTTAGTAACCAAGGCACTGTGTCAGGTGCAGAACATATGGGTAAACGTTACCAACTTGAAACATATATGTTGTGTTGTTATGTTGGGAGTTCCGGTCCACTACTTGAAGTTCGCACGCTGTTAGTACCAGGGTCTAGTAAATTTAATAGCAGATGCGTACGTTTCGTTTTTGTTCACTAATGCAAACAGCGACAAGCCCTCCCCTTTTGAATCGTGTTCCGGGGCGACATAAAGGCATTCCGACAACGCTGAAATAAGTGTTTGTCAGTTTGGTTTAGGTAGATGGCAATTATTTTGACGTTTTTTAGGACTTCAGGTCTCTTCTCCATGTTTGATAGACGAGAGCCAGGGAAGGGAAGGGGAGAAGAACCCATCACCTGTTCCGTCGGTTTCATTAGGTGATGTATAAAATACCTCTAGAGAGAGAGAAGGAGAGGGAGAAGGAGAGGGAGAAGGAGAAGGAGAAGGAGAAGGAGAGGGAGAGGGAGAGGGAGAGGGAGAGGGAGAAGGAGAAGGAGAAGGAGAAGGAGAAGGAAAAGGAAAAGGAAAAGGAAAAGGAAAAGGAAAAGGAAAAGGAAAAGGAAAAGGAAAAGGAAAAGGAAAAGGAAAAGGAAAAGGAAAAGGAAAAGGAAAAGGAAAAGGAAGAGGAAGAGGAAGAGGAAAAGGAAAAGGAAAAGGAAAAGGAAAAGGAGAAGAAGGAGAAGGAGAAGGAGAAGGAGAAGGAGAAGGAGAAGGAGAGGGAGAGGGAGAGGGAGAGGGAGAGGGAGAGGGAGAGGGAGAGGGAGAGGGAGAAGGAGAGAGAGAGAGGTAGAATGTAAGTGGGGCAGAAAAGGAGGGGAATTAGAACAGCTGAGTAAACGCAGGGGTAACTAGGTGAAGCCAGCATACATGTTGGACTCGGCCGCCTAGACGCGTATAGTAATATTCCCGTTTGATTATGGTCTTGCTGCTCGCCGTCACGACCTCGCCGTCACGACCCGAAGAATGATAAAATCCTGGTCGTGTACCGGGTGCGTCCTGGTCACGGGGAAGCAATATCCTGGTCATGATCTTGCTGTATCCTGGTTGATTGGCGCGGCTGACAAACTCTTTGGTGGACGTTTAATCTCCAGGTTAGCGTGAGGATTCAAAGGTGAATCATGGCCTTGTCGAGGGATATCTACTGTGGATATTAATACCCTGATGAGGACGTCGCCATTCAATGTGTGTGTGTGTGTGTGTTTGTGTATGTGTTTGCGCGCGTGCCTGTTCGTGTGTTCGTGTGCTTGTCCCTTTGTCTCATTTCCACCGGTGTGCGCATCGCTATCAACGCAACGTTTCAACGGGACATACGTGATAACAGCTCTTATCACCTAGCATGTTGTTGTTTCCGCTCATGCACAATCGCTGCCGATTTTCTCAGTACTGAAGAGCATGTGTGCCGTGGTAAGAGAGCTCTCTTATTTTCTCTCTTATGTGTTTCTTCTTCGTTAACGCCTGTCGCTTATTGCCAACATTGGCACCTGTCTCCTCCTCCGCCGCCGCCGCCGCTTCTGACCTCGAGACAACGGACGTCACGATAACGGTAACGATAACCGGCGGTTGCGTAGCGTGCGGACGAGGGCGGTGGATGAGGATAGGTTGGGTAAGGGGGGGGGGGGGGGGGGGGGGGGGGGGGGAGAGGGGGAGAACGGGCATAGGATAAAGGTAGGAAATGAAAAGCAATCGTATAGAAGTGAAGTAAGAAAAGCAGCGAAGAAAAGGTGTTGGTATAATGAAAATGAATAGGAGAGATGAAAGTATTAAAGTACTAAAAAAAAGGAAAGGGAAAGGGAAATGAATAAAAGCAGATGAAAGGGAAGTGGATAAAAAAAAAAGGTTATTGTCATATAAAAGGTCACTCCTATAAAAAAAAAAATCACTCACATAAAAAGTTCACTCAAATGAGAAAGGTCAATTACAAAGAAAAAATAAAAGAGGTAATTTACCAGGAAAAAAAGGTCTTCCATGGAAAAGAAAAAGGCCGCTATCAATAAAAAGAGGAAATAGAACTACGAAGACGGAAAAGAGGCAAGGGAATGATAAGGGAGAGGGAGGGACGACATGAGAAAGGCGAAAAAGCGATAGCGCCATAACACTGATGAGCAACACTTGCCAAGTCAATAGCAACAGGAGGGGTGATGCGGGGGATGGGTTGGGGGTAGGGGGAGTAGGGGGGGGAGTAGGAGATAACGGTGAGAGCTGGTCGTGAAGGCTGGCGGGTTGTGTGCCATCTTGACCCTTCCTGTCGCCCATTAATCGCCTGCCTTCTCTCTCTCTCTCTCGCTCTCTCTCTCTTTCTCTCTCTCTCTCTCTCTCTCTCTCTCTCTCTCTCTCTCTCTCTCTCTCTCTCTCTCTCTCTCTCTCTCTCTCTCTCTTTTTTCTCTCTCTCTCTCTCTCTCTCTCTCTCTCTCTCTCTCTCTCTCTCTCTCTCTCTCTCTCTCTCTCTCTCTCTCTCTCTCTCTCTCTCTCTCTCTCTCTCTCTCTCTCTCTCTCTCTCTCTCTCTCTCTCTTTTTCTCTCTCTCTCTCTTTTTCTCTCTCTCTCTCTCTCTCTCTCTCTCTCTCTCTCTCTCTCTCTCTCTCTCTCTCTCTCTCTCTCTCTCTCTCTCTCTCTCTCTCTCTCTTTTTTTCTCTCTCTCTCTCTCTCTCTCTCTCTCTCTCTCTCTCTCTCTCTCTCTCTCTCTCTCTCTCTCTCTCTCTCTCTCTCTCTCTCTCTCTCTCTCTCTTTTTTTTTTCTCTCTCTCTCTCTCTCTCTCTCTTTTTTTTTTCTCTCTCTCTCTCTCTCTCTCTCTCTCTCTCTCTCTCTCTCTCTCTCTCTCTCTCTCTCTCTCTCTCTCTCACTCTCCTCCTCCTCCTCCTCTCTCCTTTCTCTCATCTCTCTCCTTTCTCTCCTCTCTCTCTCTCTCTCTCTCTCTCTCTCTCTCTCTCTCTCTCTCTCTCTCTCTCTCTCTCTCTCTCTCTCTCTCTTTCCGCTTTAGCCCCTTTCTCTCGGTAAGTCTCACTCTCCCTTCTTTCTAATACGATTATTGTAACTTGTTTGTCTTGAAAGCGTGCGATGTGACGTCATGCAGGCTTAATTTCAACCTTTTTTTCCGTTTTCTCTTCTACTGCCTCTTCATTATGCTTTGCTCACTTCTCTCATAGTCATATCTGGTATGTTTCACAATTTTATTTATTTTTTTATTATTATTATTTTTTTTATTATTTTACTCTCCTTTTCAGCATAAATTGTCTTCCACCGAAAACGAGATGTGGCCGGAGGGGATGCAGTACAGCCAGGCACATCCTGTCATGATGCGTGTCAGCGATGCATTCCAAGGAGGACGTGATGAAAGTGCGGCATGAATCACTTCCTTCGCGATCTGACGCTTTTTTTTTTTTTGCCACTCAACGGGTTAATTCTGCGGCACATGAGGGAAAAAAAAAAAAAAAAAAAAAAAAAAAAAAAAAAAAAAAAAAGAGAAAGAGAAAGAAAAAAAGAATGCCCGACTCTCACTTTTATGCTGGAAGTAGTCCGTAATATATAAAGAGTTCACGGGCATTAATCATGATTTATCGTGGGTGTCATGGCTGATGTGTGGGATACGCTCGCTGGCATTAAGGGCGCTGTGTTGCTGTGTTTGGATTTTGTTCTGGGGCTTCAGGGCAGGATGGTTGTTGTGGCTGCTGGCCTTTAGATTTTGCTGTTTTTGTTGATGATAAGTACTGTTCGTGATGGTAAAATGCAGCGCGAAAAAAGGTATCCCCGCACTCTCCAGTTGCAATTTATTGGACGTTAATTAAAAGCTAATTTCGATGTCGAACGGCTTCATATCTTTTCTTTAAGGCAGAGAGGGCAGTGCTCGCCAAAGGATGTGTAGGAAGGCCTCAGTCGCTTCTTACAAGAACTGCCCTGCTCACACAGAAAAAATATGAGGCCAACGTCCTCCGTCTCTCACAACAAGCACAGCAAGGGGGAAACCTCATAGCGCTTCATCGCAGCCTCTTTCTATGCACAGGTAATGGCGCTACACGGCAACACATGCACAGCGCACGCACCGCTTGTGAATTTACCCATGGGGAATTCACCTCTCGAGTCCCCAGGGGCACCTTGCTCTCCCCGGGATGCCATGAGAGGGAGAAAGCGAGGCCCTCGGGAGTGGTGGGCAGAGTGTGGGAAGCGCCAGGTTTATTTGTGTTGATTAAGGAAATGGACTGGCGGTTTTTATGTGGTAGTGTGATGACGTAGTCGATGGTGGCGGTGGTAGGATGCCGCTGCTGCTGACGTCACGGGCAAAGGAGGTGCTGTGGAATGTTGCGATCCTTTGCAAGCCAACGTCCTCAGCGATCATTGCAGTGGGAGCGGTCAGTGCCTTCTGCTCTTTTTGTTGTAGAGGCAAATATAAATGTTTGAAAGACAAGAAGAGACGATAGAATGGCAAAGAACACTAGTTTACAACTCTTTTTTTTTCTCCCAACAGACACATTATGTGTTGGCTTGTCCCTTTTTTGGTGATGCTGATGCAACGCTCTTAGCCGGTCGCCTAGCACGCCTTGCTCAGCGCATGCACTGGTTAACGTGCCTTGGCTCCCACACTTATGACACCACAGTTAGGGTCAAGAAGAGGTGGGGGGGAGAGAAGGAGAAGGGGGGGTGAAAGGTTGTGGGAGAATGGTGGGGAGGGACGAGGATCAGAGCGATGGAAGCCAATAGAAAGGGAAGAGAGATGGCATGGGATAAAAAGAACGAACACAAAAGAGAATGCCAGAAAGGAAGAGCACAAGCGGAGAAACAACAAAACACTGAGCGCAAAAGGAAGAAAGGAAATAAAGCCGAGGAAATGGAGAAGTAGAAGAACAAAGAATTAGAGTGTGTGTCAAGATAGCTTTAAGTGTGAGATGGGTTAGTAATAGGAGAAGGATCCTGAACGTTCCGAAGGATGTAGTTAATGATGTCTGCGGGGAAGTCGCGAGGGTGAGCGGGGCCAAAGAATGACCGTGGCCGGGCATTAGGGGGGGGGGGGCACTGGCCGGGAAGGAGGGGTGATGTTGCAGAGATGGCGTCGACACGTGCAGGGGCCTGTGTATGCCATTATGGAGAAGATTTGATCTATCGTGGTCGTTGTGCGGTGTACTGCCCTCCTGGCATCCCTCTACACCCTATGCCCCCATGCCCCGGCTTGCCGCGCCTCCTAACGTGCCCCGAGGGGAGGTCAGAGGACTGTAAATGCCCTGCATCATCATCATCTTCATCACCACCGCCATCACATTCCCATCATAAACACACACTTGCCCCCCATCCTCTTGCTCCTCCTCCTCCTCCTCCTCCTCCTCCTCCTCTTCCTCCTCCTCCTCCTCTTTCCTCCTCCTCTTTCCTCCTCTTTCCTCCTCCTCCTCTCTCCTCTTTCATCTTACACCCTCAGTCTCCCTCCAATCTCCCTCGCCTCCGCCGTGTGAGCTTGCAACAAGGGCGGTTGAGAGATCCTGCAGAGCGCCGTCCACCGCCAGCGCCGAGTGCATTCCCCGGGCCACCGGAAGTGAGGAAAGCGGCGTCGTTGATGACTTGTGGTGAAGGAGGCTCGACGAGCAGGGAGGGAGGGAGGAGGGAGGAGGGGTGGGGGGAGGTAAGGGTTAGGAGAAGGGGTAGGAAGGTAAAGGACTGGGAGGGTGGTGGTGGTGTTGGGGGGGGGGGGGAGGGGGGCAGAATGATTGGTCGGCAAGTTGTACCTTTTTTTTTCCATGCCCGAGTCCCTTCCCCTCATCCCATCTCTCCCTCTCTCCCCTTCTTCCCCTCTCCTCTTCTCCTCTTCTTCCCTTCTCCTCTTCTCCCCGTCTCACCTTCTCCCCTTCTCCCCTTCTCCCCTTCTCCTCTTCTCTTTTCCTCTTCTCCTCTTTTCCCCTTTTCCCCTTTTCCCCCTTTCCCCTTCTTCCCCTCTCCTCTTCTTCTCTTCTCCCCTTCTCCCCTTCTCCCCACCTTGGCAGAGTTGTCTTTACGATTTTCCTAAACGATTGAAGGAGACCGTGTGTTTTTTTGTTTTTGTTTTTTTTGCATCCGGGCACTTGCTGAGCCCTTCGACAATGCGCGTCGTCCGTCCTTTAACAATCAGCAGTCTGGAATCGGAATGACTTCAGTTGCAACCGAGGGCAGGAATTGCCCGTTGTTGCCCAAGATGGCTGTGGTTGAGGAGGAGAGGGTGTATTGTGTTGCGTGCATGCATTGAGTTCGACTGCCGTTTAACCGGCAGTGTCTACGGTCTTTTTTTTTTATTATTATTATCATTGCCTTGGAAATGTCGTGCCGTTTCGCCACTCCCTGTAATTGCCTGCTTTTCTGCTTTTAGAGAACGCTGGTATTGCTTTATGCCTGCCACCGCATGCAATACTCTGCGCACATCTGTAGGGACATTATTTTTTTCTCTCTGTCATCTCACATTTATGTCATCCGCCTGCATCAGTGATGCAGCGTGTTACAGTCAATAAAAGTAACGTCAAGGGGTACTTGCACGGGGAGCGTGGGTGGGGGGGAGGAAGGGAGAGGGGGGCGTCTTGGGGTGGAGGCGGCCTGGCGAAGGCAATGGCGAAGCCGCGGTAATGAAGGAACTGTTTTATGACAGGAGTTAGGGCGCCTCACCCCCTGGGCACCGTCGCACCGGATTTCCATAAAGAAGGGTGCAGAAGTCGGATTCTGCAGCAGATTACTTTGGGGGGGGGGGGGTGCCACGTAATGGTACGTCGTTCGGAACTGGAATTCTTTGCTATGATGATAAGCATACACACGCACGCTCACACATTCTCACACACACACTCGCACACACACACTCACACTCACACAGGACGCATTCACATGCGGGCGTGCGAAGTATCCCAGGATTTTAGCGTGGCGCTGAGCTTGGGCGGAGGACGAGTTTCCGCCTCGCCTCCTCCTTTCCCTGGAGACTGACAGCCGGCGTGCCAGGGCAGCTCGGGGCAGCTCGGGGCAGATCGGGGCAGCTCCTGAATGCGCTACACGTCACTGATCGAAGAAAGAACAGCTAGAAAGCATAGCACTTGAAGCTGAACCAAAAGTACATTACATATTCCGACAATGGTCGAATGCGTTCGCAGCGGCCGGAGCGCCAGCAGGCGGTGGAAGCGGGGGCGGTGAGGGTGGGTCGAGGGAGCGGAAGTGGTGCGTGACCCACACCGACGGCCCAGCATTAGTTACACGGCTCGCCAGGGGAGGCATGCTCACCCCTACCCCCTACCCCCTGCCCCTGCCCCATCCCCTTCCCCTCCATACACCCCACATATTGCCGCCCTGCCGCATTTCAATGCCTATTGTCGGAGGACTCTGCCGTGCGCCACCTCTTCGTCTTAAGACTCCATGTGGCCTCTTTTATCTTGGGTGACCCTTGACCTCCTCTGCCGCGAGGAACACCCGAGGAGGGAGGAGAGGTTATCTGCGAGCTTCCCTCGGTATTCCATCCCCTCCCAACTCCCCCCTCCCCCTCCCCCTCTAGAGTTCTCTCACCCCAGCTCGCGCGTGACGCACTCGAGAGGGCTTGCTGGCACCCTTTGAATGGCGTCGTCCCTTCGTCACCCTTGTCTCTGCGGCGCCCTCGCGAGGACCGGCACTTGGGATGTATGGTCCTGTCGCCTCGTGTCCCTCTGCTTGTTTGTGTAGTGGGGGCCAACAGCTGATCCTGGAGCGCGGAGAGGAGTTCAAACTAGGCCCTTCTCCCTTCGACATTCCGTTGGTCTTACGTCTTCTTCCACAACTCTTGCTCCCTCCCTTCTCTCCTTCCTTCTTTCCTTCCTGGAGCTGTCCCTTCTCAGCGGGTATAAATATCTTCCGCGGAGTCTTGTTTGGATGTCCCGACGTTTCCTCCCCTCTTCTTCCCCTTGTTATTCCTCGCCGCTGCATATTTCCTCGCCAAATATAACCCGAGGAACCGCTCCCTCACGGGGCCGTCCGCGCCGCCGCCGATGTAATGGTGTATGGCGAGCGACCTCTAGCGGTGACGGATATTCCAGAAACACTCCCACACAGGTGTTTATGTGGCGGAAATGACGTCACGGCGATTGCTGCTCTCGGGGGGGACGTTTACGTCGGCGATGACCACAACGCACGCGGATATCGGGCAGGAAATTCGCCGCTCACAAGAGCCGAGCCGACGGGAAGGAACTCCTGCTCGTGCACGCCCGCGCCCATCTTCCGTCTTCGGGGGGATTTCGGCCACCTAGTATGCCTTTGGGCGAGGCTCGTGTGTGCGTGCATCCGGCCTATTGTTAACACGATCACACCTTAGCGGCGCCGTGTCCTTTGTGTTTGTGTAAAGGGTGCGGGAGGAAGGAGGGCCGGGAATGTCCCCTCCGACTCAGCCCGGCCTTCCGTCCGTCCGTCCGTCTCTCCGTCTCCAGGATCAGCTGTTATGACTCCGCCAGCTGTTCCTGCCGCCCGAACTCGTTCTCGGCCGTGCGTCTGTTATATGACTTGGGCGTGCTATCTGCGAGAATTATCTTCCGCGTTTTGGTCTGCTTATTAAATTGTCTTCTCGTTGTCTACGCACGTTGTCGCCCTTCCTCGTCGTCCTTCGTCGTCTTCAGCAACTGTATTCTGGCCCTGGCAAGAGGGCAGGGTGTCAGAATGATGTTTACTTTATTCATTTATTTACTATTGTCATTTTAAAAAAGATGGGGGGGGGGGGAGTCAGAGATCTGCCACACCCCCTTCATTTGAAAAAAAAAATAAAATAAAAATAAATATAATAAATAAAAATAAATAAATCACTTAGGTAATATGTCAAATGCTTAAAAGGATGACGATGGCGGTAACGATGATGATGATGAAGATAATATTACTAATGTTCATAATGGTAGCGATGATTGATGGTACAAATGGCAATTATAATATCATGTTTATGATTATTATGTTTATGAGATCATTTTAGTAATGATGGTGATGGAGTTGACGGAATTAATTACAGTATGATAGTATGATAGTGATAAGGATATTAGTGAAAATGATAACGTTAGTGCAATTGGTAATGACAAAAATGACAATAATCCCCTATTTAAAAGATCCAAGCCATTTTATTCTCTAACCTAGCCGCTGGGCTTGAAATTAAAAAAAAATATAGGCAGCATTAGCAGTAAGTAACCAAGGAAACCCACAGGACTAGCTAGAGTCATGAGCTGAGAGATCCGCCATGGGAGAGTCCCCGCGGGCGTGCGGGCGAGCGAGCGAACAGTCGGTCGGTCGGTCGGTCGGGCAAGGCAGCAGAGAGTAGGGCTCGGTGGCGCGGGGAAGGGCGGGGCTAGATTGGGCGTGCTGATAGGCAGGGATAGAACGCGGCGGCCAGGTACGCGAGGATAGGGGTGGCTAGGTGACCGTGTTAGCAAGGGCACACTTAGGGTACGGGGCGGGAGAGAGAGAGGAATGTGCGGTGGGGTGGGGTGGGGGGGTTAAGGGATGAAGGAAAGAAGGAAGATTTGAGAGGAAGAAGGAAAGAAGGAAGGAAGGAAGAAGGAAAGAAGGAAGGAATGGAGGGAGGAGTTGAACGAGAAAAGCCTCTGTATCATTTTCACTGAACCTGCTTATGGTGTTGTAGGATTTTCATTCATAGAGGCAGTACAAGCAGTTTTTTTGTCACTCCAAAAGGTCTCTTTTCTCTTCTCTTTTCTTCTCTTTTCTCTTCTCTTTTCTTCTCTTTTCTCTTCTCTTCTCTCTTCTCTTCTCTCTTCTCCTCTGTTTTCTCTTCTCTTCTCTTCTCTTCTCTTCTCTTCTCTTCTCTTCTCTTCTCTTCTCTTCTCTTCTCTTCTCTTCTCTTCTCTTCTCTTCTCTTCTCTTCTCTTCTCTTCTCTTCTCTTCTCTTCTCTTCTCTTCTCTTCTCTTCTCTTCTCTTCTCTTCTCTTCTCTTCTCTTCTCTTCTCTTCTCTTCTCTTCTCTTCTCTTCTCTTCTCTTCTCTTCTCTTCTCTTCTCTTCTCTTCTCTTCTCTTCTCTTCTCTTCTCTTCTCTTCTCTTCTCTTCTCTTCTCTTCTCTTCTCTTCTCTTCTCTTCTCTTCTCTTCTCTTCTCTTCTCTTCTCTTCTCTTCTCTTCTCTTCTCTTCTCTTCTCTTCTCTTCTCTTCTCTTCTCTTCTCTTCTCTTCTCTTCTCTTCTCTTCTCTTCTCTTCTCTTCTCTTCTCTTCTCTTCTCTTCTCTTCTCTTCTCTTCTCTTCTCTTCTCTTCTCTTCTCTTCTCTTCTCTTCTCTTCTCTTCTCTTCTCTTCTCTTCTCTTCTCTTCTCTTCTCTTCTCTTCTCTTCTCTTCTCTTCTCTTCTCTTCTCTTCTCTTCTCTTCTCTTCTCTTCTCTTCTCTTCTCTTCTCTTCTCTTCTCTTCTCTTCTCTTCTCTTCTCTTCTCTTCTCTTCTCTTCTCTTCTCTTCTCTTCTCTTCTCTTCTCTTCTCTTCTCTTCTCTTCTCTTCTCTTCTCTTCTCTTCTCTTCTCTTCTCTTCTCTTCTCTTCTCTTCTCTTCTCTTCTCTTCTCTTCTCTTCTCTTCTCTTCTCTTCTCTTCTCTTCTCTTCTCTTCTCTTCTCTTCTCTTCTCTTCTCTTCTCTTCTCTTCTCTTCTCTTCTCTTCTCTTCTCTTCTCTTCTCTTCTCTTCTCTTCTCTTCTCTTCTCTTCTCTTCTCTTCTCTTCTCTTCTCTTCTCTTCTCTTCTCTTCTCTTCTCTTCTCTTCTCTTCTCTTCTCTTCTCTTCTCTTCTCTTCTCTTCTCTTCTCTTCTCTTCTCTTCTCTTCTCTTCTCTTCTCTTCTCTTCTCTTCTCTTCTCTTCTCTTCTCTTCTCTTCTCTTCTCTTCTCTTCTCTTCTCTTCTCTTCTCTTCTCTTCTCTTCTCTTCTCGTAAATCAAGAATGCCCTGCTGTGAATGTAGGTCAAAGAAGACGCCGACTGAGCCCTATTATTATCCTCAGGTGACACTTTTGACTGGTGGTGCCAGCTTATGGTCGCGGGAGGGAGAGAGGGGGAGAGGGGGAAGGGAGAGGAAGGGAGGGAGGGATAGGAAGAGAGGGCAAGGGAGAGGAAGAGAGGGGAAGGGATGGGAAGAGAGGGGAGGGATAGGAAGAGAGGGGAAGGGGGGAAGGGAGGGGAAGGGAGGGAGGGATAGGAAGAAAGGGGAAGGGATAGGAAGAGAGGGAGGGACAGGAAGAGAGGGCAAGGGAGAGGAAGAGAGGGGAAGGGAGGAAGGGAGGGAGGGATAGGAAGAGAGGGCAAGGGAGAGGAAGAGAGGGGAAGGGAGAGAAAGAGAGGGAGGGAGAGGTAGAGGAGGAGAGAGGGAAAATAGGAGATAGAGAGAGAGAAGGACAGAAAGGATGAAGAAAGAGAACAAAGACAAAGAAAGGAGGGAGGAGAGGAGGTAGGGTTACAACGTGTGCAGGTATGAGAAAGGTAGTGGGTGAAGAAGAGGGAGGTAGACAGAAAACATACAAAGAGACAAACAAGCACGGGGGAGACATTAGAAGAGTAGAAAGGAACATGAAAAAGAGGAAGGGGAGGAACGAAGGTAAGTGTGTGTGTGTGTGGGGGGGGGGATCGTGATAAGTCGGGGGAGGCACAGTCTCCTTCGCCGTGCCAGGCTCTCCTCTTGGTCACTTGTCTCATTCGCTTCTCTCTCCGATCGCAGCCTCGCTGTCTTGGTAGTGCGGTTTGCCTTTGTACAGCCCTGTCTTGCGCCTGCCTCGAATCTTTCCCTATCTTCCTGCCTGCACGCCTGCCTGCCTGCCTTTCTGTGTCCCTGTCTCTCTTCTTGCATGCTTGCCTATTCATCATCTGACCTCCTTATCTCCTCTTCCGTATGACGTTTCTTTGCATCGCGTGACCTCCTCCACCCTTCCGTCACCTTCATTTCCCATCTTTCCTCTCCTTCTTAGGACCCCATCCTCCCCATCTTTCTTCTCTTTGAGACTCCAACCTTCTATCTTTTCACGTCCTTCCCTTGCTTCGTAAGGCCCTATCCTTCCCTCCTCTCCCCTTTTCTCACCCTCTCTTTTCTTCTGGAGGCCCCATTCCTCCCTCCCTCCCTTCCCCTCCCTTCGTCCCCGTGTCCCATTCTTCCTTTCCTTCTGGAGGCCCTATCCCTCCCCCCTTCCCGTCCCGTCCCGTCTTGTCTTACCCATCCCATCCCATCCCATCTTACCCTTCCCATCCCCATCTCATCTTTCTCTTCCCATCCCATCCCATCCCATCTCTCCTCTCCTTTCCCTTCCCATCCCTTCCCTTCCCACCCTTCGAACAAGGAGGCCATACCGGGACTTGGACGATTTGGCACATTGTCAATGGCTCCCAATAACCCCCCCCCCCCCTCTCCCGCCATCGTATCATTGGTCTTTCTCGCCCGTTGGTCCATTACCTCATAGAGCTCTCTCCCTCCCTTTCTCTCTCTCTCTCTCTCTCTCTCTCTCTCTCTCTCTCTCTCTCTCTCTCTCTCTCTCTCTCTCTCTCTCTCTCTCTCTCTCTCTCTCTCTCTCTCCCTCTCCCCCTCCCTCCCTCTCCCTCTCCCTCTACCTCCCGCTAAACCTCCTCCTCCTCCTCCTCCTCCTCCTCCTCCTCCTCCTCCTCCTCCTCCTCCTCCTCCTCCCCCTCCATCCATCCATCCATCCATCTATCCATCCATCCATCCATCCATCTATCCATCCATCCATCCATCTCTCTTTCTCTCCCACCCTCTGCATCTCCCTATCCCTATCCCTATCCCTATCCCTATCCCTATCCCTATCCCTATCCCTATCCCTATCCCTAATTCCCTCCCTAACTCTCCCTCCATTTCTCTTTCTATCCTCTTTGCCTCTCTCTCTCCCACTCTTTTTTCCTTCTCCCTATCCCTCTCATCTCTTCCCTTTCCTCTTCCTACTTTTATTTCTAATAAACCCCCCCTCTCCAAATACCTCCTTTCTCCCCACACCCCCTCTCCCTCTCCCTCCCCCTCCATAGGCGCTTCATAAATCAGAGGGAGATTTTCCGGCCGACCCTCTGTTCCTTGCAGAGATTGTCCGCGACGCTGGCTGGCTGGCGAGGGTGGAATAGGATGGATGGAAGGGGATGGAGGGATGGGTGGGTGGATGGAAGGGGATGGAGGGATGGGTAGACGGGTAGATGGATAGGTGGTTGGATGGATGGATGGGTGAGGGTGGTAGATGAATGGATAGACGGGTAGATGGATAGGTGGTTGGATGGATGGATGGGTGAGGATGGTAGATGAATGGATAGACGGGTAGATGGATAGGTGGTTGGATGGATGGATGGGTGAGGGTGGTAGATGAATGGATAGACGGGTAGATGGATGGTTGGTTGGATGGATGGATGGTTGGTTGGTTGGTTGGTTGGTTGGTTGAGGGAGGTAGATGAATGGGTAGAAGGAGGGGGGGTATGGATGGATGGGTGGGTGGGTGGTTGTATGGATGGTTGGTTGGATGGATGGATGGATGGATGGGTGAGGGAGGTAGATGAATGGGTAGACGGGGGAGGTTGTATGGGGGGAGGAGGAGGGCGGGAGGGAAAGGGTTACGGGGCGAAAAAAGTTAAACTCCAGGAGCACAGGTATTTCAGGGCCATTCATTTCAGGCTTGAAAATTGTGGAATCCTCTTTTTTCAGTTTTCAGTTTGTCGACAGAAATTTCTCGGTCAGGCATTTTTGAAGGAAAATTCTTTTACGAGGGAGGGAGAGGGAGAGGGAGAGGGAGAGGGAGAAAGGGAGAAAGGGAAAGAGAGAGGAGGAGGAGGATTAATTAAGATTATTTCTTGTAGGCTTATTATCCTCTCATCTCTCTCATTTTTATCTCTTTGTCTGTCTTTTACTCTTTTTACCATCAATTATCATCACATCATCATCACCACATCATCATCATCATCATCACCACATCATCATCATCATCATAATCAATGATTATCCAACATTTTCTTCATTTTACGATATACCTTTTGTTATTTTTTAGATTTATTTTTGTATGATGTTATGCCTTTTTTTAACTGAACGAAAAAAAAATAGATAATGATTGTCTCTCTTTTCTCTCTCTTTCTTAAAAAAATATATTGGATACTCGCTCTGTTTTCCCGCGTTTAGTCCTAGGCTCATTTTCGATAAATTTCCAGGCACGTAATACAAGCTACCGGGAGGGGGGAGAAAATAATGTAAAAAAAAAAAAAAGAGAGATTTTTCCTTCCTCTTCCCCTTTTTCCAGCTATTTCTTCCTTTCCTTCCCCTTCCCTTTCCTTCCCCTTCCCCTTCCCCTTCCTCTTCCCCTTCCCTTCCTCTTCCCCTTTCCCTTCCTCTTCCCCTTCCTCTTTCCCTTCCCTTCCTCTTCCCGTTTCCCTTCCTCTTCCCCTTTCCCTTTCCCTTCCCCTACCCCTACCCCTACCCCTACCCCTACCCCTACCCCTACCCCTACCCCTACCCCTACCCCTACCCCTACCCCTACCCCCACCCCCACCCCCACCCCCTTTCTCGCCACCCCCTCTCCCCGTAACCGCGATGGCTGCACTTCAAGTGGTGTCAGCGTCATTATCTGGGCGTCCCGTTTTAGCCTCGCGTTCGTGGGGGGGCGGCGGGCGGCGGGCGGCGTCGGGGCTGCGGCTCGAGCTTCGTCCGAGGGGAGTTTTCGGGCCAGCGGGGGGTGGGGGGGGGCGTCATGAGCTTTGGATTGACCGGTCTTGACTTGGGGTAGTGTGGAGGGAGGGGGTGTGGATGTGGTGTGGGTGTGGGTGGGTGGGTGTGGATGTGGTGTGGGTGTAGGTGTGGGTGGGTGGGTGGGTGTGTGGGTGGGTGGGTGTGGGTGTGGTGTGGGTGTGGGTAGGGTGTGAGTGTGAGAGAGAGTGTGGTGAGTGGTGTGTGGTGTGCGTGCGTGTGCGTGTGTTTGTGTGTGTGTGTGTGTGTGTGTGTGTGTGTGTGTGTGTATGTATGTATGTATGTATGTATGTATGTGTGTATGTGTGTATGTGTGTGTATGGGTGTGGTGTGTGAATGTGATTGTGTGTATGTGATTGTGTGTATGTGTGTGTGTGTGTGTGTGTGTGTATGTGTGTGTGTGTGTGTAACAGACAGCAATGCATTCCACATGCATATTCCATATGCAAAAAATCGTGTATATACATACATCGTATAACATACTATAGGCACACACACTTCCTCTTCCTACCCCGCCTCTTCTTTCCCTTCCCTCCCTCTCCCCTCCCTTCCCTTCCTCACTCTTCCTCCCCCTCTTCCCCCTCTTCCCTCCCTTCCCTTCCTCACTCTTCCTCCCCCTCTCCCCCATTCTCTTTCCGTTCATCCCTGAGAGTGAAAGCTGGAAAATATGCGAGCCACTAAGAGATTGGAGTGCGGGGGACATTGGAGGGAGGAAAAACCTTTTGACATTGGCATTGGTGCGGGAGGGGGGAGGGGGGAGCGAGATAGGGAAAGGGCAAAGGGAAAGGAAAGGAAAGTGTAGTGTAGAGGAGAGGAGGAAAGGAAGAGGCAGGGAGAGCAAGGAGAGGGTTTGAAGTGGATCAGATGGCGTTGGAATAAAGAAGAAAGAGAGAGAGAGAGAGAGAGAGAGAGAGAGAGAGAGAGAGAGAGAGAGAGAGAGAGA
>BOPN01002390.1:202650-205150 GCA_017312705.2 Penaeus japonicus | reverse complement strand
TCACTCTCACTCTCACTCTCACTCTCACTCTCTCTCTCTCTCTCTCTCTCTCTCTCTCTCTCTCTATATATATATATATATCTCTATCTCTATCTCTCTCTCTCTCTCTCTCTCTCTCTCTCTCTCTCTCTCTCTCTCTCTCTCTCTCTCTCTCTCTCTCTCTCTCTCTCTCTCTCTCTCTCTCTCTCTCTCTCTCTCTCTCTCTCTCTCTCTCTCTCTCCCTCTCTCACTCTAAACAGCCAGACATATTTAATAGATCTCACAAGGTATTAACGAAGAGCCACTATACCAAGCTCTGAATCTTACAGCCATTCCTCTTAATAGTAACCACGCGTTTTTCCATGCTTATCAGATATACTGATAATGATACTATTAATGATAATAATGATAATAATAATAATAATATGATGATGATGATGAGGATGAGGATGAGGATGAGGATGAGGATGAGGATGAGGATGAGGATGAGGATGAGGATGAGGATGAGGATGAGGATAATGATGATGATAATGATGATGGTGATGATGATGATGATGATAATGATAATAATATTAATGATAATATAAATAGTAATATTACTGTGATGCCCTGCTTTGTTTTTGCCTTTTTCAAACTATGTAAAATGAGTAGTTTTTTTCGTTGATATTTTTCTTTTGTGATGTTTATAATTCCGTTTTTACTTTGTTGCATTGTAATTCTGAATTACTTATTACTTATTACTAATCACATGTGGAAGACGATTAGGAGGAGGAGGAGGAGGAGGAGGAGGAGAAAGTGAAGGAAGAGGAGGAGGAGAAGGAGGAGGTGAAGGAGGAGGAGGAGGTGGAGAAAGAGGTGGAGGAGGAGGAAGAGGGGGATGAGGAGGAGGAGACGGAGGAGAAGAAGGAGGAGAAGGAAGAGGAGGAGAAGGTGAAGAAAGAGGAGGAGGAGGAAGAAGACAGGATAAAGAAAGAAGAGGAGGAGGAGGAGGAAGACAAGGCGGAGGAGGAGAATGAATAGGAGGAAGAGGAGGAGGAGGAGGAGGAGGAAGAAGAAGAAGAAGAAGAGGAGGAGGAGGGAGAGAACGGGGAAGAGGAAGAGAAAGAGAAAGGGAAAGAAAACGAGAAGGAGAAAGAAAAAGAGAAAGAAAACGAGAAGGAGAAAGAGAAAGAGAAGGAGAAGAAGAAGAAGAAGAAAGAGAAGAAAAAAAAGAAGAAAGAAGATTATATAGAGTCTCTCTCGTCCTTCCTCTCTCGTTTCCTCACCCGGGGTCCCGTCCCGTCCCGTCCGAGCCTTGTCTTTCTCACGCCCTTCTCACGCCCGCCTCGCCGCTACGGTTATCTGTCTCAACTCGCCCGCAAATGGAGTCAATAACATCTTCATTAAAACCGCCCCGATAGCCTTATTAGCGACATCGTAGCCATATCAGGTGCACGAGGCGGCGTGTCATCGTGGGGCGAGGGGAGCGAGGGGGTGAGGCGAGAGGAGGGGGGTGAGAGGGGGGTGAAAGGGAGGTAGGGGTGAGGGGGTGGGAGGGGTGGGGATGGTAGGAGGGGAGGAGGAAGGGGGTGAGGGGAGGAGGAAGGGGGAAAGAGAAAGGGAGGAAGGGGTGAGAGGGGGGAGGAAGGGAGAAGGGGGGAGGAAGGGGGAAGGGGGAGGAGGAAGGGGAAGGGGGGGGAGGGTAGAAGGAAAGGGAGAGAGGAGGAGGAAAGGAAGAAGAGGAGAAGAGGAGAAGAAGGGGATAAGGGAGGAGAAAGGGGAAAAGGAGACACAAACAGCGAAAGGGAGGGTGGAGGGGGGGGGAGGATAGGTTAGGAGTAACCCTCCCATCCCTCACTGTGATAAAGAGGCGTGAGGGCATGGGCGGAGGAGGGATATCATTATCGTAATCACTCACTGGCAGCCTGTTTGGTCATGGGTTATTAATTGCGGCTCGTAGTGATGGGCTGTTAATGATAAGCCCTTGATGAGTACTTGGTTTCGTACGAGTGCCATTATGTTCTTACTGATAACTATGTTTATCGTTCTTAGGCTTTAGATTAAATGTCTCAAATTTCTCAAGTACCTTAGGTGGTGGGCTATTAGCACAGCGGGTGGCAGGTCAAGAGCACGGCGCCTCCATTGGGTCATGAGAACCATCTGTTTTGCCTATCAACCCCGACAGATGGCACGTTTCAGGCAGCACAGGTAAGGGATCATGGGAACTATAGATAGGGAATTCTCATTAACGCAGATGATCGATCACAAACGACGCAGGTGTTTGTTCAGAGTGACAGGTGTAAGATGGGAAAACAACAGATGGCGATCAGAGGCAAAAACATGGTTGGTTGGTCATCGAGGAGGCTTTTTTTTAACGTTAGAGATGGTGGTTAGAAGCACTAGAGAGAGAGAGAGAAAGAGAAAGAGAGAGAGAGGGGGGGAGGGAGGAAGGGAGGGGGGGAGGGAGGGAGGGAGGGAGGGAGGGAGAGAGAGAGAGAGAGAGAGAGAGAGAGAGAGAGAGAGAGAGAGAGAGAGAGAGAGA
>BOPN01002390.1:185150-190150 GCA_017312705.2 Penaeus japonicus | reverse complement strand
TCTCTATATTTCTTTTACAGTCTATTTCGTAGTCTTTCTGTCTCTGTCTCTCTCTTCCTCTCTTTCTCTTTCTTTTTCTCTCTCTCTTTCTCTGTCTCTGTCTCTGTCTCTATGTCTTTCTCTTTCTCTCCTTCTTTCTCTCTCTTTCTCTCTTTCTCTCTTTTTCTCTTTCTCTCTATCTTTCTCTCTTTCTCTCTCTCTCTCTCTCAGGCTCTGTCTTTGTCCCTCTCCCTCTCCTTCTCCCTCTCTCTCTCTCTCTCTCTCTCTCTCTCTCTCTCTCTCTCTCTCTCTCTCTCTCTCTCTCTCTCTCTCTCTCTCTCTCTCTCTCTCTCTCTCTCTCTCTCTCTCTCTCTCTCTCTCTCTCTCTCTCTCTCTCTCTCTCTCTCTCTCCCTCTCTCCCCCTCTCTCTCTCTCCCTCTCTCTCTCTCTCTCTCTCTCTCTCTCTCTCTCTCTCTCTCTCTCTCTCTCTCTCTCTCTCTCTCTCTCTCTCTCTCTCTCTCTCTCTCTCTCTCTCTCTCTCTCTCTCTCTCTCTCTCTCTCTCTCTCTCTCTCTCCCTCCCCCCCTCCCCCTCTCTCTCTCTCTCTCTCTCTCTCCCCCTCCCTCTCTCTCCCTCTCTCTCTCTCTCTCTCTCTCTCTCTCTCTCTCTCTCCCTCTCTCTCTCTCTCTCTCTCTCTCTCTCTCTCTCTCTCTCTCTCTCTCTCCCTCTCCTCTCTCTCTCTCTCTCTCTCTCTCTCTCTCTCTCTCTCTCTCTCTCTCTCTCTCTCTCTCTCTCTCTCTATCTATCTCTATCTCTATCTCTCTCTCTCTCTCCCTTTCCCTCTCTCTTTGTCTTTGTCTTTGTCTCTCTTTCACTCACTCTCTTTCTCTATCTATATGTCTATCTATCTTTTTTTTTTCTCTCTCTCTAAGTTTAACCTCTTCTTCTAAGTTTAACCTCTCCCTCTCCCTTCCCCTTTCCCTCTCCAACTCCCTCTCCCCTTCTCGCTCTCGTCCCTCCGGGGAATGACAGAGGTAACACCAGAGCGTGACCAAAGCCACACGTGACAAATTACCATGTCGCTTCCACACCCTTTCCGACTTAGGGCGAGGTGGTTTCCGTGAATACTCAAAGTCTCTGTCACGTAAACATTTAAATAAACAAATGAATAATGATCTTTTTGGGAGGCGAAAGTAAGAGTTTTAGAATAACGTTGACGAAGTATGTTAATATTTCTATTTTATTATTTTACAGTTATAGAGATTCATTGGAAAATTATATTCGTTTTAGATCGAAGTGCAAATATACATTAGATTGATGTTATCAATTTGATGGCTTGGCTGTTCTATCGCAGTGAATAATGTATTAGACGTAAGGCAACATGGTCTTTTTCATAGAATTCATGAATGGTTATTCATCACTGATGAATGACGATTAATCAAGCAACCGCTTTGATGAAGAGTAAAAAAAAATAATAATAAGAAAAAAAAATCTATAGACTTCTTTTGAGTACACGTTTTCCTTCGTTATTATCTTTAATTTCCTATTCTAATTCGTCCTTGAATAACTAAATCTAATCATGAAAAACATGAAGATAAATACATCAAATAAAAGTTCAAATATATTATATTTTCCGGTCAGCAAAAAATACTCTTTTTTAAAGTATGCCATTACCCCCAGGAGGCGAAAGAAACGAGAGGAATTAAATTCTAAGTAAAGGAGGGTTTAATTCTATGCGATACTCTTACGTGCGTGTATATGAGGACATAAACATACCTATATAAATGCGAAAGGCAGATACGTAAAAATCTTTTTCAGACACTTATATATTTTGTGGGTTGTTTTTACGTATGTTGTGTGTGTATTTGTGTATATTTGTGCGATAGTGTGTATATATGTATACACGCACACACATATACATAAATATATATATATATATACATATATATATATATATTATATATATATATTATATATATGTGTGTGTGTGTACAATATATGTATATATGTATACATATGTATATATATATACATACAGTATATATATATATATATATATATATATATATATATATATTGTATCGTTAAATCTAATATTCCTTCTCAATTTATCCTTCCATTCCTTTCACCTCACCCTCTTCTCCATTTCTCCATTTTAAAAACCTTCCCAAAATAGTTACAGACGCTAAAACACACACACACACACACACACACACACACACACACACACACACACACACACACACACACACACACACACACACACACACACACACACACACACACACACACACGAAACCCCATCAATCCATCTTGGATGTTTATTAGGCAGGGCATTTCTCCTTCTCTTCTTGGGTTCGCAAGTTGCATGGTTAAAGCACCCGCCCGCGCCATTAACTAGGGGTCGGAGGGCGTGAGAGCGAGACATGGGCGCCGTATCAAGCATCAGACGACGGGCGGGAAAACACACGCGTCGGGTCTGTGGTAAAATGTGGTGAGGTCTTGGGGACGACGAGAGAAATCTTTGGGTTTCGGTTAACTGGGTTGTTTGTGTGGAATATTGGTAGGTACGTAACTGTCTATTTGTATGTATTACGTGCTAGAAAAGTATCTATTTGGTAACAATTCGTATGAAAAAAGTGTCTTTATGTAAGTATTGCGAATGAAAAAAGTATCTATATGTAATACATATGAAAAAAATGTCTTTATGTGAGTAATTCACATGAAAAAAGTGTTTTATCTAAATAATACGTATGAAAAAAGTGTCTTTGTGTAAGTAATATGTACGAAAAAAGTAATACATATGAATTTAAGTAAGTAATACGTACGAACAAAAGTGTCTTTCAGTAAGTAATAAGTACGAAAAAGTGTCTTTGTGTAAGTAGTACGTACGGAAAAGTGTCTTTATGTAAGTAATACGGAAAAAATATCTCGTAATGTAAAAAATAGATACGGAAAACTATCATAATGTAAGTTCTACGTTCGAGAAAAAAAAATATTCACGTAATACGTTAGAAAAAAGGGTCATAATATACATATCACGTACGAAAAAAAGTTTTTTCGTAAGTAATACTTACATAAAAAGTGTCTTTATATAACTAATACGTAAGGAAAAACACGGCGAATTTCCTTAAAAGTTTATATCAAAAAGGTCACATCCCAAAATATAGTATATCATAACCTATTTGTTGAGGTCTGTTATAGCACCTTTGTCCACCACTTTTTCGGGACATCAGAGATCTGACTTCCCTTCTCTGTCTTTGATTAACTACGACCCTAAGACCTCTACCTCGGCCCTCCCTCCCCCTCCCCTCCCCCCCACGACACGTCAACCTAAACACCATTTTGCGCTAACAATGCATTTCGGCGTGAACATATTACCCCCTCTCCATGTGGTACTATCACTATCAGTGTGCCTCACTATGACAGTGCAACTCGACAGTTTCTCTGAGACACCATACATGGCGTAGGTTATCTTTTTTGGCTTTGTTTTTTCTCATTTTTCTTTTTTTCTTTTTTTCTTCTCTCTTTTTGATCCGTTGTTTACTTCTGGATTCGGTGACGTTCGTATTTCCCTCCCTTTTCTTTTGTCATTTTTTAAGATTCGTTGTTTGTATCTGGCATCTTAATTATGTTTACCTATTTTTCATAATTTCTTGTAAATTCGTTAAATCCGCACTCGTAAATGTTTTGTTTTGATTTTCCTTTCTTTTCCTTTTTTGTTTACATCCGGAATCGCGAACCTACTAATTGTCGATCCAAACGATGTCAGGCATACCAACACGTCGGAAAAAAAACTCTTCCGACCCCCGCAAATATCATCATGCACTCAAGACCCGACCTCATAAACCCAAAGTTAACGTCCCATATTTCAAACCACACGAACAGCCCACTAATGATATTCAAATGTACTCCAGAGATGAATCAACTCGGCGAACACATAGAGGAGTGACATGGTCGTTACCGGCGCGGTGAAAACAGAGACGCAGCGGGAAGGTTGGCAGCCCTGTACAGGTGATTAAGCTTTCGGGTCGTCGTCGCGTCGTTTCGGGTTTTGAAAGATCATCCGCTACCAGTAAGTGCTACGTGAAGCCTATTCGGGTAATATTCGGATTTTTGTGAACTTGAGAATACAAGAATAAGATAAGAATACCTTGCGTTCGTATTCTTAATTAAGCGATCAGGGTGGGTCGTTGCTGTCGGATTGTTGTGGTTTGTATTTCGTTTTCGAAATTTCTTTGCGTTTCGGAATATAGTCAGTTTTTTGGGGAATTTCTTTGCGTTTGGGTATATATATAGGCTATTTTCGAAATTTAATTTTGCTTGGGAATATATCTAGACTATTATAATTATGACAGGCCATTGTTAATCATCATATATATGTAAAGAATGCCCATTTTGAACAAGTACATCTCTTCAAATACATAGTCGTGACAAATAGCCTATATTTTCCGAATGAAAGTTAACGATCTGACATCATTAAAGGAGCCCTATTCTTCAAAGCTCAACAGCCCACCGTGACAGCTCTTCAAAAAATGTGTTAAAATATAACCTAACACCGAGTACACGCCAACCTAAATATGTCGCGACCACAGAAGCTAGAGTGTTGTTATAGTTAAGTCAAAAGAGGCTCTAACGGCACTATCATCCTTTGGCCACACGCGAGAAAGAAATAGACTAATAATTCACACGCGAATGCACGCACGCACACATACACACACACACATACAAATATACACATACACACACAAACATACCCCATCCCCCTACACACACATACTTTTACACACACATACACACACATACCCCCCCCCCCCAACACACACATGCTCACACACATATTCACACACACACACATATAATCACAATCACACACACACACAAATACCTCAACATATAACACATATAACCCTATCAACCACCACAAGGAATACGACACTCCAAAGCAAAACGAACAGAACACATCACCCGAAATCAACTATTCACATCATGACGTCAGACGAATCACATCCCTCCTTCAAT
>BOPN01002390.1:172650-175150 GCA_017312705.2 Penaeus japonicus | reverse complement strand
TGTCGCTTTTGTATGTCAAGTCTCGTTTACAGGTAACATTTTAATCTTAAATTTTACATTATCTGCAGAAGTCCTGATAAAATCTACGGATAGAGAACGCCCCCTTCGAATCGGATTTGTTAATTCCATATACTAGTTAGTATAGTTTAGTTCTTTATTTATGGACACCACAGTACCCTGGAGTGCAGTATCTTGAGGTTTCATAAGATTCTAAAGTCTCATGCAAGGGTGCAGCAGAAAATATAATTTAAGTTTAGGATACCTCCATTGAAAAAAATAAATAAATAAAAAGAATGAGAACCTCTGACATAAATCAACTTAAATACGGATGATCTTAACAGATTTTACCGGATGAAGATATCTTACATTATATCAAATGAGCTTTTGATAGAAACTACATACACCCACTAAACAGACTACCGACATAGCAAGACGTATGATGAACATCACTATTAACATTAACATCACCAGCATCAACATTTTACGGTTATTAATATCCACATGAACATCGACAACTCTTCACATTTTCACATCATTACAGCAGATACATTTTATTCAATTACTTATCAGTTTTCCTTAATTACAGCAATCACCAAATCTACCTTATTACAGTAACTAGTAATTCATTCTTAATTAGCGCAATTATGATCAACTTCATTCTTAACATCGCTCGCACCGTCGCCGCTGCATGTTACCCTCACAGTAACCTGTATCATAAAAACGCATTAAGCTTCTTTACATCATAACATCCTACATAGCGCCACATAAAACGGCCGTTAACAACCAGTTCTTTCCTGCGTTAACTCTGACATAATTGGATACCTTCGCATTTGGGGACAACTGTTGCTCTCTCTCGTACATTCTTGCGATGTGAGTCTTCTGTATTGGATATGACTTTGAATTGTTTTTTTCTAATTTAGATTAAACTTGAAGCATGTATAGGATTTGCTTTTTCATTATTTGTTTCTAACATTTTCCCAAAAGAAAAGGGTTTATATATCAACACATTAGACGAATTATGACCATATTGAATCTATTTCTTTTTCCACATTTTAAGAAAAAATACTTATCTTATGCATTGAGATAACACGATGTGGGCTTCCATGCTTTACTTTAATAACCTATTCTCTTAAAAGCTTCGTGGATATAATATATATCTTATTTTCATAATTCTTAATATGTGAGACAATTATTAACAATTAATAATTCTTATATGTAAGATTGTGGTGGATGTTTCTAGATCATTCATTCTTATTCATATGTTTCCGAAAACTTCTTCGCTAGCGATTATCATGAAAGTTAATTTATGAAAGTTATTCAGCATGAGCAGAACTGTTGAGAAATGAACAGGAGTAATCTATCTATTTTCTTTGCTCCTCCGCCCACATCCCCTTCTCTTCTCTCTTCTCTCTCCCTCTTTATCTTTCTTTCTCTCATTATTTACTCTTTTTCTCTCTTTCTCTCCCTTAATCCCCCCATCCTTCCCTCTTGCCCTACCTCCTTTCTTTTCTCCTTCCCTCCTTCCCTTTTTTCCTCCCTTCCAATCCATCCATCCAAACACCCACCCATCCACTTTTCCTCCCTTCCAATCATTCATTCATCCATCCATCCACCCCCCCCCCCCCGCTCCATTCATCTAGCTATCCCTCATTCCCTCCCTCCTTCTCTCTCTCCCTTCCTCCTTCTTTCCCTCCATCCCTCTCCCTTCCTTCCTCTCTCTCTCTTTCTCTCTCTCTCTCTCTCTCTCTCTCTCTCTCTCTCTATCTCTCTCTCCCTTCTTCTTTCCCTAACTCCCTCCTTCCATCCATCCATCCCTCCCTCCCTCCCTCCCTCCCTCCCTCCCTCTCCCTTCCTCTCTTTCTCTCTCACCTCATCACTCACCCAACGCAACAAACCACCTACGAAGACCACATAACCCCGAACCACAGTCAACATGTCCCGAACAAGTACCCCTTTGGCTGAAGACCCGCGCGGGAGACACGCGGAATCAAGTACAACACAAGATCCTCTTCATGCAAAAAAAAAAGAAAAAGAAAAAAAAAAAGACACTCCCATTAAGCCAGGAATTCTACATTAATTAAACCTCGAGACCAAAAGCTATGTCTCGAGAAGTCAACCATAAAGGAAGACTTTATGTGATGGCACCGGTTTAATGATGAGGCGTTGGGAGGAGTTGAGAGTTAGTGGTGAGGGGGGAGAAAAGAAGGGGAGGGGGAGATGGGAGGAAGGATGGGTGTGAAGTGGAGGAGGAGAGGAGTGGGAGAGATAAGGGAAAAAAAGGGGGGGAAGAAGGAGAGAGAGAGTGAGGGAGTGAGAGTGGGCGATTGAGTGAGTGTGTGAGTGAGAGAGAGAGAAAAACAGGGAGACGGAGACAGACAGAGAAAGATAGACAAAGACACATACAAACAGAAACAGACATAGACAAAGACAGAGAGAACAACCAAAAAAACAAAGAGAAACACAAAGACAAGGTAAGAAAATGGGGGCGCATAAAGAAAGA
>BOPN01002390.1:165150-167650 GCA_017312705.2 Penaeus japonicus | reverse complement strand
GAGGAAGAGGATGAAGAAAAGGGACAGGGGGAGGAGGAGGAGGGGAAGGAAGAAGAGGAGAAGGGGGAGGAAGAGGAGGAGGAGGAAGAAGAAGATTATGAAGAGAAGGGGCAGGGGGAGGAGGGGAAGGAAGAAGAAAAAGGAAGAGGAGGAGTAGAAGGGGTAGGGGGAGGAGGAGGAGGAGCAGGGGGAAGGGGAGGAGGAGGAGGAGTAGGGGGAAGGGGAGGAGGAGGAGGAGTTGGAAGAGGAAGAGGAGGAGGAGGAGTTGGAAGAGGAAGAGGAGGAGGAGGAGGAGTTGGAAGAGGAAGAGGAGAAGAAGAAGAAGAAGAAGAAGAAGAAGAAGAAGATGAAGAAGAAGGAGCAAGAGGAAGAGCAGGAGGAAAAGTCAGAAATAATGATAATGAAGAGGATGAAGGAGGAGGAGGAAGATGAGAAAAGAACGAATGCAAGTAACAGGAAGAATATTAACACCGATAAGGACGAAGAAATTATGATGAGAAGCAGGTGATTGATTTAAAGATATAGATAGGAGAGAAGATAGGAGATAGACTTGAGAGGTAAAGGCTGAAAAAAAATATGTTTATGGTGACGATGATGATCATTTTGCTGATGATATTGATGTCATGGTGATGATGTGATGAGAAGGAGAGGGAGAATAAAACGAATATAGACAGGGATGAAAAGTAAAAAGAAGAAGTAAAGGATTGAAAAGGTTTAAACAAAGTTATAAAGATTTTGAAAAAAATATAAAAGGCGGTACTAAGCCAAAATATATATTCACAGTCATATAATAAAATAACGAAGCAAATCTGTCTACTTAGGAGACACAGATTCACAACGTTATATACATATACATATACATATACACATACATATATAGACAGACAGACAGATATATATATATATATATATATATATATATATATATATATAAGCTAGGTGTGTGTGTGTGTGTGTGTGTGTGTGTGTGTGTGTGTGTGTGTGTGTGTGTGTGTGTGTGTGTGTGTGTGAGTGAGTGTGTGTATAGTTTGTCTTCTTAGTAATACAATTTGTCAATTTCACTCATAGCTAGACAGATAAATTCTCAAATTGCATTATTAGACGAATGGTAAGTATCTAGTGGAAGAAACACTTAAAAATGAGTCACGTTGAGTGCATAACGGTAAGTTACCTTTTCACATAAATTATAATAATTATCTTTATTATCATCGTTATTATCATTATCATTAACATAATCACTGTCGATATTCATGCTATCACCATTAATAATTTTGTAACTTTTATTATTAGAATCATTATTATGGTTATCATTATCATTACCATCATTATTCTTATCATTATTATTATCGTTACCATTATGGTCATCATCACCATCCTCATTATTATCTTTATCATAATCATTATCATTACTGATTATAATCAGTATTACCATTATGATTATTATTATCATATGATCATTATCATCAGTGTTGTCAGTACTATATCAATCTTGCAGTTCCGAATAACGCCGCGTTACGAAATACCACAAAAGTGGTATCGATGGATTCCTCTCAACCTCTACTATTCATATATAATGGAAATAATGCGCGATTCCACCTCTGGACCCCACAGTCTGGGTCCCGATAGTAGGGGAGGGAATGAAGTAGATCAAGGAAATTGCGGGGCAAAATATGAATTCGGGGCAAATTTCGTATGCAAAAACTTAACCCAATTACCTACCTCACTTTTCCTAGTTTTGAAGTCAGCCTTTGCCAAGAGGGAACTACTTCGTGATACTTATGATGCGTAATTAGTTCTGTAGATGAAAATGCCGCGACCACGAATAACATTCACACTGCGCCATGATGACAGCAACTGAGTCTTCGTCTTATATATTTCTCAGGATAGGAAACTAGGACCGATAATGACACGACCACTCAATAGAGGGCACCTATAATTATACTGTAAACAATAGGGAATATTGCGCCATCTATCGAGAGAACATAACAGCGAATGCAGGTAATTCATTGGGGGTTTCCAGTCCACAACTTGTCGCTAGCCGTAAATATGTAAACACAGCCATGTTTGAATTTCAGGGCGAGGATGGTGGTTTTCGGAGTATTTTGTATAAGGTATGTTGCACGAAGTGCCCTAAAAAGGGAGGTCCAGGGGGGCGATGCCCCCCTTTGGCTAGGGCTTAATTCAAAACTAGGCAAAGTTAAGTAGGTAATGGGTTAAGATTTTGCAAACGAAATATGCCCCGAAGTAGGACGAGCTAGCCCGAAGTGCCTTATAAAAAGAGACCCAGATTGTGGGGTCCAGGGGTGGAATCGCGCATTATTTCCACTATATATGAATAGTAGAGGTTGAGAGGAATCCATCGATACCATTTTTATGGTATTTCGTAACGCGGCGTTATTCGGAACATTTACCACCTAAGATTATTTAAGTTACCGCGCACTTTCTCCATACCTTCGTTTTCTATAAAGAAAACTAACAACAGTTTTCTCAAATTAAGGGG
>BOPN01002390.1:147500-151419 GCA_017312705.2 Penaeus japonicus | reverse complement strand
TAGGCTTTACACTTCAGAATACATACCTGACCGTAATAACGCAGTGGTAAATGTTGTAGTGTTGCAGGTCAAATATAGATCGAAATTACTGCATCCGACCATGACATACTATCTCCGAGACACACATACCTGTAAAAAGACACAATACAAAGTTAGTTAGGTCAATGTTCACTTAATTATTGGAAAATCCGTGAGCGCAGGACCAATACTACATACATTACTTAAAGGAAGCGAATATTCAAGAGAATTGAAAGAACGCCGCGTATGTTTATCAGGTTATTTTGTCTGTTTTATTAGTTTATGGAATTTTTGTGTTATTTAGGAGTTTTATGGAATGGGTATAGAAATAGTGACGTGGAAGAACTGTAAATCAATTTAGAGAAATAATGAAAGGTGACATTCTATTTTTGTCGATCCTCAACATTTTATATAGTAAAAAAAATACCTTTTCAGATATAAAAGAAAACATCTAAAGCAATGGAGATTCTCTGATTCAGAAGGTGTAAATGGCGATGACACATGGTGATTTTTACTACGACTTGAAAGTCACTGAAGGCCAAGGGGTTAATCTGACATTAGCCGTATCGTGACGATTTTTTTCCAGACTGGTCGTAAGTGCCAAAGAAAGAAATATTCTCTCTCTCTCTCTCTCTCTCTCTCTCTCTCTCTCTCTCTCTCTCTCGTTCTCTCTCCCTCCCTCCCTCCCTTGTTTCAGTAAGAACAACACGCTCTTTATAGCCTCTTGCGAAAAATGGTACCCCCTCTTCTGAAAATAAAATCAAAATACATTTGATGATTGTAGAAACTATATCCGAGCGAAAAATTGCGACAAATTACACAGCTATGCCTTCGCACTCAGGTCTATGGCATAATAGCCTCGCAGATCGCCATTACAATAGACCGCGGGCACAAAGGCTTTTCGGGTCTTTGTGTGCGTTTAAGGATAGCTCTGTGACGGCATGGAGAGTGACGCTTTGGCCGACCAGAGATAATAAAACGGTTATAGGAGGTGTGACGGTCCGTCTGAATCATGTCCACACCCGAACAGAATCAGCCTATTGACACCGACTGTCTTTTGTCTGGTAAAGGCAGTCGGTTTGCCACAATGGTTATTATGGCTTTTGGTTGTCTCTTGGGAGGTGGGAAACTGGTGTATATACATTTTTCGCATTTATAGTGATTTGCGAACTTCATATTTTTAGGATGTGTGATTTTTTTAAACTGCCTACACTAAAGAAGACATCACGAAAAAAAAAAACTAATAATAAATAAACAGAAGACTGCGTAAGAAGATCGCAAACCACCCTAACCCACACGCTAAATAGGACACATCCACACTCCCCTCTCTCCGCGATTGTCTCTTTCTCTCTCTTCCACTCGCAAATATAACCGATTGCTTGACATTCATGCTTGACGCCATCCATTCTCTTTCCCCGCCGTTCACTTCCCGAGGTATATCACACTCCTTGTTCAACCTCTGACATGCCTAGCGCGGACTTATGATGGACGAGTCACCGGGAAGATTAACTTTATCAGATTCTCACAGACGATCGCTAACGGGTCCAGCGCTTGGCCTTTATTCTTCCCGACGTTGATGGAGTGATAAGACGTCGCTCACGGTGGCTTCGTGGGGTCGGAGTCAGCTGTTAACGTCTTAGGGCGAGATTAGTGGCGGTAGGGAAAGATGGGGCAATTACTTATACAAGCACTTCCATATATATATATATATATATATATATATATATATATATATATATATATATATGAAGCTAGGTTTGTGTGTGTGTGTGTGTGTGTGCGTGTGCGTGTACGTGTGCGTGTGCGTGTGCGACTGTGCGTGTGCGTGTGCGTGCGTGTGTGTGGTTTGTATTCTTAGTAATAAAATTTCTCAATTTCACTCATGGCTAGACAGATAAATTCTTAAATTGCATCATTAGATGAATGGTAAGTATTAAGTTGAAGAAACACTTAAAAATGAGTCACGTTGAGTGCATTAACGGTAAGTTACCTTTTCACATAAATTATAATCATTATCTTTATTATCATTGTTATTATCATTATCATTAATATAATCACTATCAATATTCATGCTATCACCATTAAGAGTTTTGTTACTTTTATTACTAGAATCATTATCATTATCATTATTATCATTATTATTATGGTTATCATTATCATTACTATCATTTTTATTATCATTATTATTATCGTTACCATTATGGTCATCATCACAATCCTCATTATTATCTTTATCATAATCATTATCATTACTGATTATAATCAGTATTACCATTATGATTATTATTATCATATGATCATTATCATCAGTGTTGTCAGTACTATATCAATCTTGCAGTTCCGAATAACGCCGCGTTACGAAATACCACAAAGGTGGTATCGATGGATTCTTCTCAACCTCTACTGTTCATATATAATGGAAATAATGCGCGATTCCACCTCTGGACCCCACAGTCTGGGTCCCGATAGTAGGGGAGGGAATGAAGTAGATCAAGGAAATTGCGGGGCAAAATATGAATTCGGGGCAAATTTCGTATGTAAAATCTTAACCCAATTACCTACCTCACTTTTCCTAGTTTTGAAGTCAGCCTTTGCCAAGAGGGAACTACTTCGTGATACTTATGATGCGTAATTAGTTCTGTAGATGAAAATGCCGCGACCACGAATAACATTCACACTGCGCCATGATGACAGCAACTGAGTCTTCGTCTTATATATTTCTCAGGATAGGAAACTAGGACCGATAATGACACGACCACTCAATAGAGGGCACCTATAATTATACTGTAAACAATAGGGAATATTGCGCCATCTATCGAGAGAACATAACAGCGAATGCAGGTATTTCATTGGGGGTTTCCAGTCCACAGCTTGTCGCTAGCCGTAAATATGTAAACACAGCCATGTTTGAATTTCAGGGCGAGGATGGTGGCTTTGGAGTATTTTGTATATGCGTTGCACGGCGCCCTAAAACTGGAGGTCCAGGGGGGCGATGCCCCCCTTTGGCTAGGGCTTAATTCAAAACTAGGCAAAGTTAAGTAGGTAATGGGTTAAGATTTTGCAAACGAAATATGCCCCGAAGTAGGACGAGCAGCTCCGAAGTGCCTTATAAAAAGAGACCCAGATTGGGAATCAGTGGAATCATGCATTATTTCCACTATATATGAATAGTAGAGGTTGTTAGGAATCCATCGATACCATTTTTGCGATATTTCGTAACGCGGCGTTATTCGGAAAATTTACCACCGAAAAATATTTAAGTTACCGCGCACTTTCCCCATACCTTCGTTTTCTATAAAGAAAACTAACAGTTTTCTCGAAATAAGGGGACACCAAAGTATTTTTTCTGGAGTTGTTACTCATGTCATTGCCGATGTATAAATACTCTATTTACTCTATAATCGAGTACCTAACAAGCTTTCATTTGCACATAAACGTTTCATTTATTAATATAACTGGAAATTTTCCTGGATTTATAAATTCGCTCTCTAATCATTTTTTTTCTGCAAGCACTTATAACAGCACGTACGCCGTACGGCATATTATTTTTGCAAACATACGAAGAAAAAAAACTAAAATGTATTATCCTGTATTAGGTTTTTTACACTTTAATGAGCAATTAGACTGTAATAACGCAGCGGTAAATGTTGTAGTGTTGTAGGTCAAATATAGATCGAAATTACTGCATCCGACCATGGCATACTTATCTCCGAGACACACATACCTGTAAAAAGACACAATACAAAGTTAGTTAGGTCAATCTTCACATAATTATTGGGAAATCAGAGAGCGAAAATTCTAATACTACATACATTACGCAAAGGAAGCGAATATTCAAGAGAATTGAAAGAACGCCGTGTATGTGCATCAGGTTATTTTATCTGTTTTATTAGTTTATGCA
>BOPN01002390.1:135000-140000 GCA_017312705.2 Penaeus japonicus | reverse complement strand
GTCACTGCCAGGTTTAACGAACACCTTTGCCTTCCCCGCCGCCCTTCGCGACTCCGTTCTGGGGGGTGGGCGTGGGGGTTGGGGGGTTGGTCAGGGTGGGGTTGGATGGGAGGGGAGAGGAGGGGTGGGGAGGGAAGGGGAGGGGAGGGAGTTGGTTAATTAAGTAAGAGTCAGCTTGAATTTTGCTGCTCGGAGGCTACGTGCATGGGACGTAAATGCACAAGGAGGATATGACAGAGAGCAATTTGACACAATCAAATTTACAACGTCCATTTATGGGTCTATCTAGCTATCCATCTATTTATATTTATATCTATCTATTTGTCAATATCTGTCCCTCTCTCTCTCTATATATATATATATGTATATATGTTATATATATATACATATATATACATATATATGTTATACACACACACACACACACACACACACACACACACACACACACACACACACACACACACACACACACACACACACACACACACACACACACACACACACGCCCACACATCCACACACACACACGCACAAACCTCATCTAAAAGCAGCATACACATGGCATTGACGATAACTACTTACCTTCTTTTTAACGGCATACGAAATAGGCGAACCAGAAGGAAACAGCTGGCTGATGAGGGTGAATGTGACAGTTGTAGGGGAGGGAGTAGAGGGAAAGGAAGAGCAAGAGTTGGGGAAGGTACATCCACCTCCCTCGTTACTGCCTCGCGCGACCAGATCCGAACGTTAGCGTAGATGTATGGCGTACGGTGGTTCTGGTCTGCGTTTCGAGACCCGTATATCTATGGCTTAGAGGTTGCCGCAGCTTAAGACGTCGGGAGCGCCCAAAATAGCGGGGCGACGTCGTGTTTTCGCATGGGATTTTACGCAGAAATGTTGTAATGTGTGCTGAGGGAGAGTATCTGCGTAAGCCTCGTATATTCGCTATATATGCTATAGGCCTTAGTTGCAAAAATCGGTATAATATTTTTTATGCTTCCTTGCTTTTATTATGGAGGCAAAACGGGAGAGAGCGAGAGAGAGAGAGAGTGAGAGTATATACTTTTACAGTATATGCATATATACATGCAGTGTATATTTGTACGTAAGTACGTGTGTATGTACTTATATTAGAGAGAGAGAGAAACAGACAGAAAGGTAAACGCATAGTCTAACAGACAGAAAGGTGAACAGGATATCTAACAGACAGACATATATACAGACAAAAAAGAAACAGAGACTTATATGTGAGAACCAACTCAGCAACTTTATACAACATGTCCGCCTGCCTACATTCGCTTTCTAAAACACACTCTTTTGGTTTTTAGTTTTCCGCCGTCTGCTTGCCTGCCTGCTTGCCTGCTTGCGCTGAGGCCCCGTAAGTTGCTTCGATCAAAAGGTGAACCATGATCTCGCGCAGATACGATGTTATTAGCTGCAATAAGATACGGAAGCCTATTGGAAGAAACTGAGAAGGTTTTTCGAACCCAAATGATTATTTTTTTTCTTTTCTTTTCTTTTTGTAGTCTATTTTTTTTATTTTTTATTTTTTTTCTCGAGACATTTTGTCGAAACCATCAACATGGCTCTTGTAATTTTCGCCTATTAACTTAAGTTGTGATATTCTCTCTTCTCTAAAGACGACCACATGAAGATAGGCTTAAAACAAAAGCTAGGAGCCCCAGCCTCAGCCCCAGCACCTGCTACCTCTCGTTTGTGGACTAGGCACGCGAGCGAGACAGTCTCAGCCCACTCAGCAGCTGCAGTGAGACAGAGAGAGGAGGTTGTGAGGGAGGAAAAGAGAGAGAGAGAGAGAGGAGGATGGGGGAGGAGGCAGGGAGAGAAGAAAAGAAAGAGGGAAAGAGAGAGATGGAGTGAGGGAGGGAGGGAGGAAGAGAGAGAGGATGGGGGAGGAGGCAGGGAGAGAAGAAAAGAAAGAGGGAAAGAGAGAGATGGAGTGAGGGAGGGAGGGAGGAAGAGAGAGAGGATGGGGGATGAGGCAGGGAGAGAAGAAGAGAAAGAGGGAAAGAGAGAGATGGAGTGAGGGAGGGAGGGAGGAAGAGAGAGAGGATGGGGGAGGAGGCAGGGAGAGAAGAAAAGAAAGAGGGAAAGAGAGAGATGGAGTGAGGGAGGGAGGGAGGAAGAGAGAGAGGATGGGGGAGGAGGCAGGGAGAGAAGAAAAGAAAGGGAAAGAGAGAGATGGAGAGAGGGAGGGAGGAAGAGAGAGAGATAGGGGAAGGGGAGCAGGGAGGGACACAGGGAGAGAAGAAAAGAGAAAGACAGACATACAGGCCAACATAAAGAGATAAAAACAAGCAAGACAGGGTGAGAGATAGACAGAGAGCAAGAGAGAGAGAGAGGGTGTGTGGTTCATGCCTCAGAAAGAGAACAGGACACTCGAGGACAAATGCGGGGACCCACATCAATTGCTTGCGGCGATGTAAGCAGGCATCCTCAAGTAACAAGCACAGGATAATCTCCTCTGTTTTAATGGACGAACTCTCTATGCAGCGAAAAAAACGTTTTATTTTTTTTAATAGATTTTTATTTTAGTAATGCTTCGAGGTTGTATTTCTTTGCAGCGAAAAAAGACGTCTTTTTTAATAGATGATTTTTATTTTAGTAATGCTTTGAGGTTGTATTTCTTTGTACCGAAAAAAGACGGGTTTTTTAATAGATGATTTTTATTTTAGTAATGTTTTGAGGTTGTATTTCTATGCAGAGAGAAAAAAATATGTTTTTTGATTGATTATTTTCTTAGCAGTATTGTTAGGTGTTCGTCCTTCTATGCAACGAAAAAAAAATCGTATGTTGTTAATCAGTTATTTTTCGATAATGCAAAGTGGTCATTCTATGCAACGAAACTGTATGTGTTTTTATCTTATATCTACATGCACAAAGAGACAAAAAACATATTAGCATATACACACGCGCGAGTACATATATATGAATTTATATTAACATCATAACATACAAGGAAACTGTAGAATGTACTTTACAACGAAAGAAAATAATCGAGCCTTATATAGACCTCGGAATCATATTCATCCAAATGGATTAACATTTTGATAGACAAACACTAGAGAAAAAAAATATATGAAATAATGAAATGTGAAACTTAGCCTTTGGAAGTGATGACTAATTGCAAATAAGAATGAAAATGATTTTACTTCACATGGAACCGATTTTTATGCCGCGTTCTGATTGTGAGATCCATGTAAGGAAGAGAAAGCATAGTTAACAAAGAAATGATACGTGGGGGTATGTGTGGATATAAGGCATGTACTAGATTCTACGTGTGTGTGTGTGTGTGTGTGCGTGTGTGTGTCTTCGTTTCAGTGAGTGAGTGAGAGAGTTTGTGTTTGTGTTTCAGTGAATGAGTGAGCGGGTGAGAGAGAGAGATAGATAAATAGATAGATAGAGAGAGCGTGTGTGTGTGTGTGCGTGTCTTTGCGTTTGTGTGTGTGCGTGTGCGTGTGTCTTCGTTTCAGTGAGTGAGTGAGAGAGTTTGTGTTTCAGTGAATGAGTGAGTGGGTGAGAGAGGAGAGAGAGAGAGAGAGCGTGTGTTTGTGTGTGTGTTCGTTTCAGTGAGTGAGTGAGAGAGTTTGCGTTTGTATTTCAGTGAATGAGTGAGTGGGTGAGAGAGAGAGAGAGAGCGTGTGTTTGTGTGTGTGTGTGTGTGCATGCGAATTTCTATCTGTTGTAAAAAAAAGAAGGAAGGTATGGGAGCCCGGCGAATGAAACATCCTTTCACACCAGACACACATAACGAGTGGAGTCGTCACGGTTTTTTTTAGGTGACGACGTCGGCCCCTTTTCGTCGCTCCCTTCTGTGCCTGAGTGATGGGTCTCGAGGTGACGTCTGGGGAGGCAGGGCGGAGGGGGGGGGCCTACCACCAGGGTTAGGGGCGTGGCGGATGGGGGTGGGGGTAGGGGGGGAGAAGGACCCTTGCTAGGGATTAGGCAGGGACGGATGCCAGGGAAGGACCGGGAGGGCATGGCTGGAGTCCGGTTTAGGTGGCTGGTTATGGACAGAAACTGGCTTGTAACTGTCAAATTAATGCCGTAAAAGGGGATACAGGCATGACATGTACAGTTCCAAAGGGAGGTCGCGTGACTGACAGTCAAAGGAGACTTACCGATAGAACAGGATAAGTCAAGGACAGCAAAAGAGAAATGAAACGTGAATGAATAAAAAAAATAATAATAATAAATAATTAAATAAAAAAATAAAAAGAATAAAAAAACACTAATAAAAAGAACACCATACGAAAATGCGGAAAATAGGAAGATGGGACAACAGCTTCAAAAGCCTTCCGGATCTTCAAGTTGGATTATCAGGATATTCCTCCATCAGACTTTGACCAGAGACGATCAGAAAATAAGGACTGGGAGGACGCCACGATACCTAAGATAAGGAACGGCACTGAACGAGAGGAAAGGAGCCGAGAGAAGTAAAACACCCTTTCTGTGGAGGCTCGTGATGACGTCAGAGTACAAGCAACGATAGTAATAAAAGGCATTTACAAATCACGCCAAGGTAAAAAAAAAAAAAAAAAAAAAAAAGAAAAAAAAAAAAAAAAAAAATATATATATAGATAGATAGATATAGATATAAATATATTTCTCACAGATGGCAGTTACAATTTCGAGGCAGAGCAAAAGGGGGGGAGGGGACAAGAAGGAAGAGGAGAGGAGGGAGGGAGAAGGTTCTGAGAAGTGCCCCCCCCCCCACCCTGACGCCTGGAGCAGACCTTGAAGGCGAAATAAACAGAACAAGACGCAAGCAGAGATACAATAGAAACCACTTCTCAAGGTAGGGGAAATAAACACGTTTGTTCACCTGCCTCGAAAATAGGTGAAAGCTGTTTTTTTTTTTTTTTTTTTTTTTTTTTCTTTCTCTCTCTCTCTCTCTCTCTCTCTCTCTCTCTCTCTCTCTCTCTCTCTCTCTCTCTCTCTCTCTCTCTCTCTCTCTCTCTCTCTCTCTCTTCTCTTGC
>BOPN01002390.1:120000-125000 GCA_017312705.2 Penaeus japonicus | reverse complement strand
TATCTATCTATCTATCTATATATCTATATATATATATATATATATATATATATATATATATATATATATATATATATATGTATGTATATATATCCATGTGTGTGTGTGTATAAATGTATATATTCATATGCAAATACTGGAAAAATATGTGTGAATAAATGTATCATACATATATCCATATACATTATTCACAGTATATCAATATATGTGTATGTAAGTATTCATATTACATATACATACACACACTCACACACATACACAATTGTCCATGTGTTGTCATCTGTGTCTCATTTTTCGTCCTCCTGTTCCTTCATCCCTCAACTCTGCTTGCATATGGTGACCAAGCACACATGTTCATATTCATACGCAATGCACGTGTCTGAATAGCTTCGTGCACAGCCAGCTTTCACGAGACGGATGTAGAGATAATGTGGACGGCCCTATTCAAAGTAGGATGCAGAGATATTGTCATTATGATAATCAAAGTTGAATCGAAAGCTTGTTTCTTTTCAACTTGCTAAATCACTTGCTTGCAATCAGATGTTGCAACGGCATCCTTTGATACCCTTTTAACAAACTTGTGTGATTGAACTTGACGTAAGAAGTGAATGCAGATAAGGACGTCTGGATGACGGACTGAAAAAAGGGGATATTCAGAGACCTTTTCATGCCAAGACCTTGTTCCAGGAAGGTCAGCATCATCTATTGTGCAGGAGATTTCTGCAATGAGTAGGCGCTTATGCAGATAAGCAGAAGGGGGAGAGAAAAAGATTGGGTTAGAGAGGACGATAGATCGAGTGATGGACGAGTTTTAATTCGGGGGAGAGATTGTGATGTTGGGGTAAGAGGGATTGGTTATTTGTCTGAGAGTTGGATTATCTATTTGGCTAAGTAGATAAGACAATTAGATGGATTGGTAAGTTAAGTCGTCTCAGATATAAGGGAGAATTGAGGGAAAAGACGTAGGTATGTAGGCTGGACTCGTAACACGCTTGCAAATGGAGTGACTTATCATAAAATGCTTCATCATGTAGAAAGTTTAGTGTTCTTGAGAGTGTTCATTTGTACAAAATAAAGGCAGGTTTGTTGACAGTAAGCCAGGTGATTCCATTAACTGGTTGGCGCAGACAATTTGCATCTGCATGACGTCAAAGCTAAACAAGGGAGCTGCAAGGCGGGGAGGCAAAAAGGCGAGGATTGTGCGTCGAGACTACCAAGGAGTGTGACTGGCAGAGGACAGGCGACCGAATGTGCGTGGCAGAACACAGAAGATGAAGGAGAGAAAGAACGGCATAAATAAGCATGAATGATCTTGCTGATGGCATGTCAGAGATAATGAGTTGCCACTCAGACCATAAAAGAAATCATTGATTTTCAGGCAGAATCCGGATGCAGCATCTGATATACTCCCTGCCAGACCACGAAGAAAGACGACAAGAAGAAGACAGCAACAACACAGTCAATCTGAATTGCAAGGACGGCCCAAGTTGCACAGTGCCCCGAGGGACCCCCTGGAGCACAGCCTCGACAGTTCCACATTGTGCCATACCCACAGGGGGCACTTTCGTCTTCTGATTCACATCATGAAGAAGATCGGGCGCCTCTCATCTCGGCCGCCGTTCAGAGGCCCCGTTCCGTGCCGTCTCCGTTTTAAGGTCGCGGTGATGTGTCGGTTGGAAAAGCAGGTTAATGAGAGCTGATGCCGACCTAGAAATGTCGTCTCTCATCTTGGTTCCTTTGGGCGTGTTTGCATATATACAGTATGTATAATTATATATATATATATATATATATATATATATATATATATATATATATATATATATTTATATATATATTTATATATATATTTATATATATATATATATATATATATATATATATATATATATATATATATTACATATATATATATATATATATATATATATATATATATATATATATATATATATATATATATATATATATATATATATATATATATATGCATTTATATATATTTATTTATTTGTGTGCGCGTGTGTGTCTGTGTGTTCGTGAGAGAGAGAGAGAGAGAGAGAGAGAGGAGAAAAAAAGAAAAAGAAAAAAAGTAAGAAAGAAAGAAAGAAGGGGGAATACATCCATATAAAAAACAAAAAATCTTAGCCCCTCATACAAATCTCCTTTACTGAGCTTCTAAAGCAATATCCAATACCCAGCCTTAGGAGCGCTCATGAACACAAAAGACTATACGAAGAAGAGTACTCCGAACAGGAAGTGAATTTCCATACGACACCCTTCTGTAAATCCAGATCAATTTATAAGACTTCACCCTAACCAGATTTATCAAAGCAGCATTCCTTCGTTGGTGCATTAGGGTAGACACACACACGCGCGCATACATACATACACACACGCGCGTATACATACACACTCACACACACACACAGAGCATAGAACCTTTCCTATTATAATGATATAATAATATTATAATATAATAATATTATAATTGGATTGGAGTTTTGGATTGCATTAGATACATTATTTGAAAGAAAAAGAACCCAAATTTCCTTTCTTTCTTTCTTTTGTGAATGAAATTTTCTTTCTTAAATGAAAAAGATGAGTAAATATCGGATTTTCCTTCCTTTTTTTTCTCTTTATTTTCCTCTCTTTTTTTTAACGAAGAGTGAGTTTTCATTTCGGCTTAACCTTGTCCAGGTCGTGTCACGTGATGGAGGGAGGGGGGAGGGGGAGGGGGGGGGGGGGGCAAGGGAGACACTTGTCTTTGCCTTCCTCCTCCTGGTGTCAGGTGTCTCCCCTCACGACGTCCTCGACCGCAGCATAACCGCAGGGCGTGTGCCTCTTGTACTCCCACTCCCTCTCCCCTCTCTTGCTTTCCAACCCCCACCCCCTCCTTTCTCTTTTGCTCTCCACTTCCCCTTCCCCTCCTTCTCTTGCTTTCCATTCCCCCTCCCTCTCCCTCTCTTGCTTTCCAACCCCCCTCTCTCTTTTGCTCTCCACTTCCCCTCCCCCTCCTTCTCTTGCTTTCCACTCCCCTTCCCTCTCCCTCTCCTTCTCTTGCTTTCCAACCCCCCCCCCTCCTTTCTCTTTTGCTGTCCACTTCCCCTCCCCCTCCTTCTCTTGTTTTTTATTCCCCCTCCCTCTCCTTCTCTTGCTTTCCAACCCCCCCCTTTCTCTTTTGCTCTCCACTTCCCCTCCCCCCCTCTCCCTCTCTTGCTTTCCAACCCCCCTCTTTCTTTTGCTCTCCACTTCCCCTTCCCCTCCTTCTCTTGCTTTCCACTCCCCCTCCCTCTCCCTCTCTTGCATTTCAACCCCCCTCTCTCTTTTGCTCTCCACTTCCCCTTCCCCTCCTTCTCTTGCTTTCCATTCCCCCTCCTTCTCCCTCTCTTTCTCTTGTTTTTCAAAATCCACCCTCTTTCTCTTTTGCTCTCCACTTCCCCTCCCCCTCCTTCTCTTGCTTTCCACTCCCCCTCCCTCTCCCTCTCTTGCTTTTCAACCCCCCTTTCTCTTTTGCTCTCCACTTCCCCTCCCCCTCCTTCTCTTGCTTTCCACTCCCCCTCCCTCTCCCTCTCTTGCTTTCCAACCCCCCCCCCCTTTCTCTTTTGCTCCTCCTCTTCCCCTCCCCCGCCTTCTCTTGCTTTCCCCTCCCCTCCCCTTCCCCCTCCCTCTCTTGCTTTCCCAACCCCCCTCTCTCTTTTGCTCACACTTCCCCTCCCCTCCTTCTCTTGCTTTCCCTCCCCCTCCCCCCTCTCCATTTCTTGCTTTCCAACCCCCTTTCTCTTTTGCTCTCCCTCTTCCCCTCCCTCCCCTCCCTTCTCTTGCTTTCCACTCCCCCTCCCTCTCCCTCTCTTGCTTTCCAACCCCCCCTTTCTCTTTTGCTCTCCACTTCCCCTTCCCCTCCTTCTCTTGCTTTCCACTTCCCCTAATTCTCCCTCTCCTTCTCTTGTTTTTCAAAATCCACTCTCTTTCTTTTGCTCTCCCCGCCCCATCCCCCTTCCCCAACCTTCTCCGTCTTTCTCGCTTTCTTCGACCTTTCATTCTGCTTTCGTCTTCTATCCATTTCCTCTCCTCTTCCTATCCTCCTTCTTCGATTCATTCTATCTGTTTTTGTTTTTTGTTTTTTGTTTTGTATTTTTTCATCATTATCCTTTCCTAACCATCTTACAAGCATACTTCTTTCCCTTTTTCCTCCCTCCTTCCTCCGCCCTTCTCCCTTCCTCCTCCTTTCTCCATCTCTCTTCTTTTCTCCCTCGCTCCTCTTTTCTACCTCGCTCCTTCCTTCTCCCTCCTTCCTCCCTTCTCCCTCCATCATTCCTTCTCGTTCACTCCTCCTTTCTCCCTCCCTCCTTCATTCTCCCCTCCTCCCTTCTCTCTACTTCTTCCCTTCTCCGTCCCTCCTCCCCTCTCCCTTCTCCCTCCCTCCTCCCTTCTTCACTAAAACCATCTCTTCCACCCCTTTTATTCCCTCCATCTCCCCTCCCTCTATGATCCACACTCCCTTACTGTTTCTCCTCCACTTATTTTCCCTCCAACACCTCCCTCCTCAATTCCACCGATCTCCCTTCTAACTCCACCGTCTCCTTCACTACTCCTTCACTTCTCTCCTTTCCCTCCTCCTCCACCCTTCCTTTCCCCTTTTCTCTCCCCTCCCTCCTTCCAACGCTCTCTCTTCCCCCGCCGTATCTCTCCCCTTCTACCTGCTCACCTCCCCCCACCCCCTCTCCCTGCTCACCTCCCTCACCCCCTCTCCCTTCTACCTGCTTACGCCCCCCCATCTTTTTCTCTACCCCTACCCCCGACCCCCTACCCCTTACTCCTTATTCTTTACCCCCTACGCCTTACCCCCCTACCCCCTACCCCCTACGCCTTACCCCCCTACCCCTTACCCCTTACCCCCCTACCTTTTACCCCCCCCCCCCACGCCTTACCCCCCTACCCCCCTACCCCCTACCCCCGCTCCTTTCTCCTCCCTTGCACATGTCCGACTCCCCTTCCTC
>BOPN01002390.1:95000-97500 GCA_017312705.2 Penaeus japonicus | reverse complement strand
TATCTTGATTAAATCAAAATTAATGGATATGATATTTGTGTAGTCTGGATATATATATATATATATATATATATATATATATATATATATATATATATATATATATATGTATATATATATGAATACATGTATGTATGTATGTATGTATGTATATATGTATCAATTTCATACTATCGTGTAATGTATGTATGTATATGATTGATATGGTCAAACCGTACATCATAATCTATAATTCCAAAATAACAAATCCAGTTGTTATTTCCGCCAGTAACACATAATATCTATACGTGTAACTTACCACATTCCTCTGCCTATTAAGAATTAAGAAGTCACAGTAAGATAGCAAACCAGGTGCCGTGTGACACCTCTCTACCCGCAACTCTTGGCTGTTCAGACCACACGCAAACTGACTCCCACCTACACGTCACTGATATAGCCCCTTTCCCCATTCTCTGTCTATGCACTCCCTCTCCTCCCTCTTTTTGCTTTTACTGGTTTACTTTTGGTCTATGTCCTTCTCCCTTTTTTCAGTTTCAGTTCTTCTCCTTTATTCTATTTCCGTTCTGCGTCTTCTTTCGGTCTTTTGTTGTTTCAATTTTTTATATTTTTTTCTGGTGTTCCCCCTCGTTCTGTCCCTGTTGATTCCTTTATTTCCGTATCTTCTGTTCACTTTCTTTCTGTCTCCCCTTTTCTTCCGTCTCTCATTCTCCGTTTTCCTCCATCTTCCATTCTCCGGCGCCCCTCCCCCCCCCCATCTTTCTATCTTCAGTGGCCCTTTCTATCGTTATCCTTTGCTCCCAATCTTTCTGTCTTTGCCGATGCCTCTTTATTTTCTTTTTTTGATTTTGTTATTCTTTTTTTTCAGAATCCTTTCCCTTTCTCCTTTCATTTTCCCGATGGCCTTCCCTGGTCCATCTCTTTCAGCAGCATCTCCTTCAGTCTACGCTCCTCTCCCTCTTTCTTTCTTCATTATTCTCCCTCTATGATTCCCTGATGTTCCCTCCCCTTTAGATCTTCTTCCTCTCTTCGTGTGCGCCGTTCCTCGCGCCCCTACCTGTCCCGCCCACCCGTTTGCACACCTGCCTGGCCTTGTACTCGCGCTATAGAAATATTTCTCGCCCATTACCGACCGCTGCACAAAAGCTTGCGATCCGGTCTCGCGATCCTGGATCCATTTTGGCGCGCGCGGTCCCTCTCGATTAGTATGCAGCCTTTAGCATATTGTGATATCTCGACTTGAATACTTTCGCTCGGCCTGGAGCCTCGCTAACGCTCCTCACGTCTATGCTGCTTATTACCAATGCAGGCGATGCTGAGCCTGAGGATACGGCGCGGATACCATGGACTCCAGCAGCGAGGTATACGTGACCTCGCAGGCCTTGGGTGGTGAGACCAGGTCAATTTGCGTGTGTGGCGATCCCAGCCAGCTGTTAGCCTCAGGCGCAGCGAGTCGTCCGGGAAGGCGGGAGATGAGATGCACAACCCGTTCCCCGCACGTTCTTGACTCTTGGTAACCTATTCTTGATTTTACTTGCCATGTCCCTAAATATCAAGGATAAGATTAATTAGCTCGTCAGGAAACCACTCGATTAAGAAGAAAAATACACAAAATTTACAGCTCGTGCACGAGATATCCCCACATGGATGAGTCGATTCATGGTGGCTGGATACGCCATCGCAAATCTCCCGTTACATTAGCATACACTGCTTTATCGTCAAGAGAGTCCATAAAAGCTTCGTCTTATGGGAGCAATGTAAACAACCTAGTTTATCCTGCCTAATTTTATCACTTTTAAATACATCCATGAGGACGGGTCCCAACTTTTACATGTGTACCTTTGACTCACTGAATACAAGCAGCATCAGTATACATACACAGTGCATATTCTGCATGCCAACAATATTTGTTTACATTGATATCATCCTCTAAGCAGTTCATTAAGGAAGGGATATCTCGCCAAGGACCTCATGCACGGAGCTGTGAAGGTGTAGCGTCTGTGCGTTTGAATGGGCATGACCTGGTTTCCTTGAATGATGCAATAGGTCTGGAGATCCGACCGTGAGCCGAACAAAAAACAGTATTTTTATGAAAACACGCGGATATATAAGAGACAAATATTGGATATCTGTTGCGTTTTGGCATCCATGGCAACGATGGTCATGCATGCATGATGTAACCTTATGCGATGTTCGTGGGTCGGCATGCAGCACGCGACTCGCTAGTACAAGACCATCGGCTTAGCTTACCCAACAGCATTGTTATTGCTACACTGTATTTTCGAAACGCGGACTTTTAATCTCTCTCTCTCTCTCTCTCTCTCTCTCTCTCTCTCTCTCTCTCTCTCTCTCTCTCTCTCTCTCTCTCTCTCTCTCTCTCTCTCTATCTCTCTCTCTCTCTCTCTGTCTGTCTCTCTCTCTCTCTCTCTCTCTGCTCTCCTTCTTTCGGTCTCTTTTCCTTCTCTCTCTCTCTCTTCTCTCCCTCTCTCTGTCTCTTTTCCCT
>BOPN01002390.1:75000-80000 GCA_017312705.2 Penaeus japonicus | reverse complement strand
TCTCTCTCTCTCTCTCTCTCTCTCTCTCTCTCTCTCTCTCTCTCTCTCTCTCTCTCTCTCTCTCTCTCTCTCCCTCTCTGTGTTGAGTGGTCCACTTCGCGCATGTGCTGTGTGTGGGCCACTCCCTCCGTATTGTATGGGCACCTCCTACTCAGCGTTACTCATGAAGCCCACTCCTCTAGGATTACTGAGGCCTGTTCTTTCTCTTTTGGTATGCTGGGTCCTCCCACTCAGCGCTATGGGTTATGCTTTCTTTGTAGTAGGTGGTGTAGTAGGGGCGCCTTAGGTTTTGAATGTTGGCTTCGCCCCTACAAAGCACGCACCATGTTGGATCTTATCGCCATTTTTAACTTTAATTTTAATTTTTTAACTTCCATGTTTTAATTTTAAATATATATATATTTTTTTTGGAGGGGGGGGGGTACATTACGTTAACTGAATGTTTTCCCTCTAACTATGACATTCTCTTCCGCTGTTCATTTTCTAACCCTTTCCCACAGACAAACATCAATAATACACGAAGACCAATTTACCTTCGTAATATTACATTTGTAGGACTTTCTCTCAGATATACATATATATTTTTTAAAGAGCTGTATCCACCAATTTGCATGCTGAGCCCATTTTCCTAGCGTTGCGTGCACAGCCTCTCGTCTCCCCCATGTTTTTTCGTAATGCTAACGGCCGTTCTTCACTACAAGCGATGATGTGTGGAGTCCATAAATTATCTGCAGCTCCCTCCCCTTAGTTTTGTCTGGCAGGAATTCTGTTTCGGCGTTCGCTCTGTGTATGACCTTCCTTGCGCCCTTATACAGTACTTCGTCTATTAGATGGAGTATGTACAGTCTGGAAGGGTTGTATTTGGTTGCTTCTATTACTATTTTGCGATGGTCTATTCTGTTATCTAGACTACTAGACTGACTGTGGAGTATGGACTAGATGACTAGAAAAGACTAAAGTATGAAATAAAAGATTGAAGTACGAAAAAAAAGAAAAAAATATGAACTTTGACTATAAAAACTAGTTTAAACTGTCTGAAAGTGTCAATCAATTATTACCAATCTTATTTAACAATAATCATTTTTTTCAGTTATTAAGACTAGCTTTACAAATTAATAACATTATGGGTTCAAGCAGAGTAAAGCATAACCGAGTAATGTCGGTATCCATAACGGCCATAAATTCCCCATCGCCCCTCTCGAACATGTATGTGATAAATGATCTGCCCGTCTCTCCACCACCTCTCTTTCCCCTCGCAAAAAGTGAAGGAGTCTTTCTCTCCCTCTCCCTCTCCCTCTCCCTCTCCCTCTCCCTCTCCCTTATAAATGACCTCACCCAAACCCCCTGTACACTACCGTAGCGGGAGGTTAATGAATTCTTTCCCCGCACCTCGACATTGTTAGTAATACTTTCTTTCTTTCCTTCGCACCGCGCGCAGATCCCTTTCTTTGCGTTTACTTGAGTGAGAGGTCGGTCGGCTGTCCCACGCTCTCTGACTGAGCGCGTCTTTTGGTGAGAGTTTGTTGTTCTTCTTTTGTTTTTCAGTCTAGTGTTTATTTTCTATTTATTTGCGTGTATGGATTATGAATGGATGTATGTGTGTATGTATATGTATATGTGTATGTATATATATATATATATATATATATATATATATATATATATATATATATATATATATATATATATATATATACATATGTATGTATATATATGTATATATATATATATATATATATATATATATATATATATATATATAATATATATATATATATATATATTTATATATATATATATATATATATATATATATATATATGTATATACATATATATATATATATATATATATATATATATATATGTATGTATGTATATATATATATATATATATATGTATATATATATATATATATATATATATATATATATATATATATTTATGTATATGCATGTATGTATGTATGTATGTATGTAAGTACATATGTATGCATGAATACATTTCTGCATGCATGCATGTATGTGTGTATATATGTATGTATGTATATATATATATTAATGATCTGAAAGATAAATCCTTATAATGAATTGCAGAATACTTATGATACAAGTTTACATGTATATATTTGTATGTATATATATATATATATATATATATATATATATATGTATATATGTATATATATACATACATACATACATGCATACATATATAAATATATATATATATATATATATATATATATATATATATACATATATATACATGTATATATACGTATCCATGCGTGCATATCTTCACATATTTCCCTAGGGTAATTGATTCCGCGTCTCACAACAGGACAGAATCCACACAATGAAACACAGCGCCACGGGCCCAAGGTTTGGTTTTATTTCACACATTGGAACAATACATTTACAAGATATCAAGGAGAAGGCATTTTGTAGGCACCGAACATACAAGACTAATATAAATCTAAAAATGTCCGAAAAATATTGAAATATTGAAGATATTCACAAATGTTGCCATAGTGCGATTCTGTGAACTTATTCATTGATCACTGTTACTAGCCAGGAATAGTTACTATGGATTCTTTTCTTATTTCAAAATAGTAGCAGACTTAATAAGGCACTTCGCTGTGGAAGCAATATGTAGGGACCGGCACATCGCTTAGTCTCTGTCATCCGTGTTTGGGTGTGTGTGTGTGTGTGTGTTGTGTTGTGTGTGTGTATGTGTGTGTGCGTGTGTGTGTGTGTGTGTGTGTGTGTACATACCTATACATAAATGTATATATGTATGCATATATACATACATACATATATATATATATATTATATATATACATGTCATTGTTCTGATGTAGACAAAAATATGTAGTTAGGATAGCTTGATAGACAGAAATCTGTAGTTAGGAAAAACATGTGAAATTGTGACTAATCTCATAAACAAATCCACTTGAATCCATAGATCGTCCATATATGGACAAGAACAGATGATTTCTTTGCCCAATCTTTGAGATCACGATTATCGGATGTTCTTGGTTAGCATGTCATACAGAGTCTTTCAAATTCTGGTGTGCTTTTTTTTCCTAAAGTGATTTTGTCAAGTTCTTACGGTACCGTTTACAATATTCATTCAGAATATGTAACTCTTGATAAATTAGTTACCTGGAGCTCAGTCTGATGAATGACATCAACTGACATACATGACATAAGTGACATACATGATATCAACTGACATACATGACATGAGTGACATACATGACGTAAACTGACATATATATCATGGATATACAAGAGTAGGATAAAGTTAGCAGAATATTGTTTCAATTTTTCCCTACAACGACTATATAACAATAAAAAAATGAAAATATGATAGTGTATCATTATGTTCTTATATCGTCAATTGAAATTTCTCTAAGATCCCCCAAAGGATATATTTTAAAAGAAATAAAATTACATTTTTTGATGTCATTAGAATAGATGTTCAAAAGTAAGTGTCTGCTGTGCATTGTTGATGTACAAAATACCATATTTATAACTGTGTTTGTAATGTTTGTTTGCTTCTTGTCCTAGAGAACAGATCCTCCGTGGTACAAACAGCTGATTGCAATATCATTTTCAGTCATAAAGTATCAGATAGAAATATCATAATGCTCCTAGTAGTGATATAGGGACACAGATATATTCATAATTGATTTGCAACATTCACCAGGATGGAAAGAACACTGTGTGCGACTTGCATTCATAGAAGCAATATCTTATCCTTTCAAGTATCTATTTATTTGCAATGAAAACATAGCTGGTGTGCAATTTAACATTTAATGCCTTCGTGTAAATATTCAAATATTCTGATCCACATTCGTCTTTCAGTGTATATATCCTTAACCGAATGAATGACTTTCATAATTATTACGTATAACATGTGGTATACATACATAAGCATATATAACATGATACAGGAATAACACACCACACCACTATCTCTATCTCTAACATTTCAAAAATCTTACTACAGTATACTAACAGGCTAACTTATCATGAAAAATCGCGTTTAGATATTCGTTCAATATCAAATCTATTTGTATCCCTAGCTTGTAAGACGAACTAAAACTTCCAGCTACTCATCTCTTTAAAGTGACATGACCTTTTTGATAGTAAAGGTAACACAGGTAAAATATTAGTCACCACATGCGCGTTCGACTAAAATTCCTATAATTCCCTATAAACAGCCTTCTACCACTATCATTCCAGTTTACTGTGATACATTTGTATACAGATAAGTACACTTCGTCTCATTGTGTAAATAGTAAACCTGTAGTTGGTTTGTATGTGTATCTGTGTCATTCAATGAGCCTGCGAACCACAACTTAGATGATCCGGAGATGAAGGGTGAACCAGACCCTTTGTGTTTGCATCTTATTTTTGTTCGCGTCTCTCTCTCTCTCTCTCTCTCTCTCTCTCTCTCTCTCTCTCTCTCTCTCTCTCAGTCTCTATGTTATGGCGAAAACCGAAGTCGCGAGCCAAAGCAAAAACAGATTCTGACACTCCAGGTGTTCATGGAACATCGAAACAGATTCGACACTCACTCCCTTTCATTTATTTCCCCGCGCGATTTATATAGAAACGTATCTCTCAAGGCGACACATAACGAACCTTGTACAAACATATCCATAGGTCAGCTAACTCTTTAGTCACTACATGGTATAATTCAATTAGTTAATAGCGACTATCCTGGTCAACAGCCGAATCGCTGATGGTGTCCTTGTAAACATTATGGCTTCTGTGCACTTTATTTACTCAATAATAATGGGTCTCATATATCATTTTCTTTATTGAAACAGAGCTTTGAAAATGGCAATTTGGCATCTCACTACAACAGAGATATCATCATGCGAGAGGCACACAGATGGTGGAGACAGCATAGCCCCTTCGTCTCCTCCGGGAACCAGCTGCCGCGACCACCTGAGATCTAGCAGTAGCATCCATGAGGTTTCT
>BOPN01002390.1:55000-70000 GCA_017312705.2 Penaeus japonicus | reverse complement strand
AAGACAATTAAAAGTAAATATATATATACTATCCTTGAAAAAATCAAGATTGCTCCGTCGAAAAGAAATATAAACATTATTTTCCTCAGTTATCTTTTTCAATACTATCCAACTGCACTATATGATTTGTTAGCTTGTTCCAGACCTTAATAATAGTTGGAACAAAACATTCTAAATAATGCCAGGTAAATTCATGATTAGATAATTTCTTGTAATTCTAAGAGGAATATAACGTGAATGAAGTCGAGAATGTAAGGGATGTCCAATATTGTTATTATCAATATCATTATTAGCACCATCAGTATTATTACTATTATTATACGTATCATTATTTCAAACATTCGTGCTAACATTATGTTTGTGATTATCTTATTTCTCTCTCTCTCGCTCTCTCGCTCTCTCTCTCTCTCTCTCTCTCCTCTTTCTATTGATAATGATTTTTATAATTATTATAATCTTTATCATTATTGTCATTATAATTATCATTATTATTACTACTTTATCATCATCATCTTTATGATAATCATCATCACCAATATCATTGTAATCATCATTACTGTTACTACTAGTAGTGGTAGCAGTAGGTTTGGTAGTAGCATCATCATTATTAGCATTATTACTAATGCTACCAATACCACTATCATAACTATTACTACAACGACTGCTAATGCTGCTCCAACTGTGACTACTGCTACCACTATTACTAAAATCACCATTACCATCACTATCATCAACAGTAGTAGTGGTACAGTAGTGATAACAGTAAGAATAAGGTTAGGATATTAATACAGGATATTAATACTAATAATTAATACTAATAATTCCCCCACATTACCAATGCCTCATTTTCACTCATACTCACTATCATTCAGCCTCACGAATCCCTAAAACAACAGCATCGTAGTAGTATATGGTGTCACAACCAACTCTACAGTGTAATAGTGAAACAAAACACGGGAATATTGTGTTTACTCTCTTTATCAGATCTCGCAGTTCAGTTCAGTTCAGAGAGATTTGCGAAGGCTTTCCTTCGCCTGGGCTATATGCACGAGGCGGCCCGGCCTCAGATCTCGCAGTTCAGTTCAGTTCAGAGAGATTTGCGAAGGCTTTCCTTCGCCCGGGCTATATGCACGAGGCGGCCCGGCCTCAGATCTCGCAGGAAGGAAAGCAGCTTTGTAATGAATGTACTGAGGACTTCGAGGGGCTTCAGCGGAGTAACGTTTGGTTCTCTTTGATACAACCGACGCTTTTATGGTAAGAACTGTATTGCTGTATTTTGTAAATAAGCTTTGTCTTAAGTTCGTTGTTTTTCATTGATTATCATAGTAGTAGTGGTGATGGTATTTTTTGTAGAAAGACTAGTTTCATAGATTATCGTAGTAGTAGTGGTGATGGTATTTTTAGTAGGAGGACTAGTATCATTTATGTGTGTTTGTTTCTTATTATTATTATCATCAGCAGTAACGCAATTATTATTGTTGTTATTATCCTTACTATTGCCATTATCATTATCATCGTCTGCTTCTAGTTTACCGAGAAAGTTGTATCTAAAAGCAATGTGTCTGGATCCCGTTGCCATGAGGCAGTTTATGTCATGACAATTATAACGATTGTTATTAACATTATCATTTTAATTATCGGCAGACTTTGCAAAAGTCATTACGAACTCATATCACAGACTTCAGCACCCCGAAGACATTTCTGAAGGACTGTCTAATGAGTGCTGACAAGGAAGGATGTGATCAATCTCTTTAGCATTTCCTGGCTTCTTTACCGAACGATACCTCAAGAGATAATTTTTTGAGACTATAGAAACAGAGAAAACAAAAGAGAAAAGGCCTAAATAGCTTCTCTACAAAAATGAAGTTATTTTAGGGCCACGCGACAAAATCAACAAGCTCGAAAAAGGGGAAATCTACACGAGGGTGTCTTTGCTGCTTATTGTCTCTGAAGCTAAGATGTACAATTACACATGCTACGCGGCGTTGTCTTTGCCACTCGAGAGATGGATATAGTGCACGTAGGTTGCACGGCTGGTGTTTAGCTTGCACTAGTGCAATATACGGAGAAATAAAAGAAAAAAGGACGCTAGTGCACTCATACTGCGGTATCTCCCAGTTTCTCAATACTGCAAATCCTGATCATATTCATCTTTAGATGCAAAGTCATACAATATTATATATATCATACATAAAAGACAAACTATTTTTAGGATTAATGGATTTTTTTCTTTCAACTTCACCAATAAACCCTTCAATATAAAACACTCCCCTTTCAGCCGGGGTCTGAAGCCACCGGTCTGATGCGTCACCTGTAAATTAAATTAAGAGAGGCAGATGATTTTTGCCGCATGCGGTTCTGACACTTTGAGACACACCAAAGCTACGTGCCGTCCAAAGACCTCATGTTATCAGGTCGTTAAATTCTCCATTGAAATGCACGCTTCATTCTGTTTAACCTAGAGTCAAAGAACCTATATAAGTTGCAGCGTTTCGGTCGCTCGTGTAAAATAGCCTTGGGCTATACAAAGACCCAAAAAAGAAATAGAAAGACTATCAAGACTACCAAAAAAGTTTTTTTTTATATAGCAATATATAAAAGGACGTCGGGATTGGGTACCAAGAAACCACATCAAAAAGTGTCCATGACATACAAGATGCGGTCTGTGATTTACCGGGAATGAAACGTGCATGACACCGCCTCGAGCATGGAGTTTAGATGCGTCAGTTCATGACAAGTGTGTCTGATTGTCAGTGTATTCTGTGAAAGAAGTGTGAGTTCTGTCAGCCTGTTCCTTGTAGATGACTCATGTCATAAAATTAGTCTAGATCACCCATTCTCTCTCTGTATGCTTCCGTATTTGGGAAACTGTGTACATTGTATTATATTAACATTTTCATTATCATTATTATCATTATCATTATCATTATTATCATCTTTATCATTATCATCCTTATTATTATCATTATCATTATTATCATTATTGTTATTATCATGACAATTACTATTATCATTGTTATCATTATCATATTCGTTATCAGTATTATTATTATCATGATTATCATTACTATTATTGATTATTATTATCATTACTGTCTTTATCATTACTATTATCATTATTGTCTTTACTATTATTATTTTCATTATCATCATTATTATCATCATTATCATTATTATTATCATTATTACCATAATCATCATTACCATCATTGTCATCATTATTACTTTTATTGCTATTATCATTTATTATTACTGTTATCATTATAATCATCATCTTCATCATCACCATCATCATCATCATCATCATTACCATCATCATCATCATCATTACCTTTGNCTCTCTCTCTCTCTCTCTCTCTCTCTCTCTCTCTCTCTCTCTCTCTCTCTCTCTCTCTCTCTCTCTCTCTCTCTCTCTCTCTCTCTCTCCTCTCCTCTTTCTATTGATAATGTTTTTCATTATTATTATCATTTTTATCATAATCGTCATTATAATTATCATTATTATTACTACTTTATCATCATCATAATCATTATCATCATCATCAATATCATTATAATCATCATTGTTGTTACTACTAGTGGTGGTGGCAGTAGGTTTGGTAGTAGTATCATCATTATTAGCATTATTACTACTGCTACCAATACCACTATCATAACTATTACTACAACGACTGCTAAGTTTGCTACAACTGCGACTACTGCTACTACCATTACTAAAATCACCATTACCACCACTATCATCACCAGTAGTAGTGTTACAGTAGTGATAACAGTAAGACTAAGGTTTGGATATCAATACATGATATTAATATCAATAATTCCCCCACATTACCAATGCCTCATTTTCACTCATACTCAACTATCATTCAGCCTCACGAATCCCTAAAGCAACAGCATCGTAGAATATGGTGTCACAACAAACTCTACAGTGTAATAGTGAACCAAAACACGGGAATATTGCGTTTAGTCTCTTTATCAGATCACGCATAGGCCTCCGGAAGGAAAGTAGCTTTGTAATGAATGTACTGAGGACTTCGAGGGGCTTCAGGGGAGTAACTTTCGGTTCTCTTTGAGGCAACCGACGCTTTTACGGTAAGAACTGTAATCTGTATTTTGTGAATAAGCGTTTTCGTAAGTTCGTTGTTTTTCATTGATTATCATAATAGTAGTGGTGATGGTATTTTTAGTAGGACTAGTTTCATAGATTATCATAGTAGTAGTAGTAGTGATGGTATTTTTAGTAGGAGGACTAGTATCATTTATGTGTGTTTGTTTCTTATTATTTTTATCATCAACAGTAATGCGATCATTATTGTTGTTATTATCCTTACTATTATCATTATCATTATCATCGTCTGCTTCTAGTTTACCGAGAAGGTTGTATCTAAATGCAATGTGTCTGGATTCCGTTGCCATGGGGCAGATTTTGTCATTACAATTATAATGATTGTTATTAACATTATCATCTTAATTATAAGCAGACTTTGCAAAAGTTAATACGAACTCAGATGATAGACTTCAGTACCCCGAAGACATTTCTGAAGGACTGTCTAAATGAGTGCTGAGAAGAAAGGACGTGATCAATCTCTTTAGCATTTCCTGGCTTCTTTACCGAACGATACCTCAAGAGATAAGTTTTTTTGAGACTATAGAAAACAGAGAGAACAAAATAGAAAAGGCCTAAATAGCTTCTCTACAAAAATGAAGTTATTTTAGGGCCACGCGACAAAGTCAACAAGCTCGAAAAAAAGGGAAATCTACACGAGGGTGTCTTTGCTGCTTATTGTCTCTGAAGCAAAGATGTACAATTACACATGCTACGCGGCGTTGTCTTTGCCACTCGAGAGATGGATAAAGTGCACATGGGTTACATGGCTGGCGTTTAGCTTGCACTAGTGCAATATACGGAGAAATAAAAGAAAAAAGGATGCTAGTGCACTCATACAGCGGTATCTGACAGTTTCTCAACACAGCAAATCCTTATCATATTCATCTTTAGATGCAAAGTCATTCAATATTATATATATCATACATAAAAGACACTATTTTTAGGATTAATTGATTTTTTTCTTTCAATTTCACCAATAAACCCTTCAATATAAAACACTCCCCTTTCAGCCGGGGTCTGAAGCCACCGGTCTGATGCGTCACCTGAAAATTAAATTAAGAGAGGCAAGTGCTTTTTGCCGCATGCGGTTCTGACACTTTGAGACACACCAAAGCTACGTGCCGTCCAAAGACCTCATGTTATCAGGTCGTTAAATTCTCCATTGAAATGCACGCTTCATTCTGTTTAACCTGGAGTCAAAGAGCCGATATAAGTTGCAGCGTTTCTGTCGATAGTGTAAAATAGCCTTGTGTTATATAGAGACCCAGAAAAGAAATTGAAAGACTACCAAGACTACCCAAAAAAAGTTTTTTTTTATAGCAATATATAAAAGGACGTCGGGATTGGGTACCAAGAAGCCACATTAAAAAGTGTCCATGACATACAAGATGCGGTCTGTGATTTACCGGGAATGAAACGTGCATGACACCGCCTCGAGCATGGAGTTTAGATGCGTCAGTTCATGACAAGAGCGTCTGATTGTCAGTGTATTCTGTGAAAGAAGTGTGAGTTCTGTCAGCCTGTTCCTTGAAGATGACTCATGTCATAAAATTAAGATCACCCTTTCTTTGTATGCTTCCGTATTTGGGAAACTGTATACATTGTATTATAGTATCATTATAGGTGCTATTAGCATGATAATTAGAGTAAGTTTCACTATCATTACCATTTTCATTATCATTATTATCATTATCACTATCATCATCTTCATCATTATCACTATCATCATCTTCATCATTATCATTATCATCCTTATAATTATTACTATTATTATCATAATGGTAATTACAATTATCATTGTTATCATTATCATATTTATTATCATTAGTATCATCATCATTATTATCATTATCGTTACTATTATTATCATTATCACCATTATTATTATCGTTATCATTACTATCATTATGATTATTATCATTATTATCATAACTGTCTTTATTATTGTTATTATAATCGTCATTGTCTTTATTATTATCATTATTATTTTCATTATCATTATTATCATCATTATCCTTACAATCATCATTATCATCATTATTCTTTTATTGTTATTATCATTCATTATTACTGTTATCATCATCATCACCATCATTACCTTTAAACAGAAATGCTTCTTGAACCGCAATTACTACTAGATTACAAATACCATTACTTTTTAGTGTCATCAATTATATTCACATTAATCATTATTAACATCATTACTGTTGTTCCCAATAACGTAATTCTCATTATCATCATCATCATCGACATCAATGTCATTATCATCATTGTTCTGTCATTGTTATTTCATCATTGTTATGATTATCCTCAAGAATAATAGTCGTTGTAATAGTAATTACTTCATCATTATCATTGATAAAATTTAGGTTATCATTATCATTATCATCATCATTATCATCATTACTAAATTTGTAATCAATTGGTAGGTTACAATAATGATTTTGTTATTATAGATAACACATGTATCATTATTTTCATTTTTACAATTTGAAATTATTGGTCGTAATTTTTCATATGCTGTTTTGTTCATAGTGAAAGATATAGTAAATGTTGCTCTTAGTCATGGAAGAGGTTTCATCTCTCACAGGTGTCATATCACACCAAATTTGAATCCATAAGCACAAATACATACATACATAAACGCACACACACACACACACACACACACACACACACACACACACACACACATATATATATATATATATATATATATATATATATATATATATATATATATATATATATATATATATATATATATATATATATATATATATATATATATATATATATATGTATATATATATGAGAAAGAGGGAGAGAGATAGAGAGAGAGAGAGAGAGAGAGAGAGAGAGAGAGAGAGAGAGAGAGAGAGAGAGAGTTAGAGAGAATGACAGATAGTTAGATAAACATTCAGAGACAGAAAGAGCCAGAAAGAGATACAGAGAGAGACAAAGAGACAGAGAACGACAGCCAAACAGAAAGGCAGAGAAAGATAATTGGATACAGACAGACAGACAGAAAGATAAAACTAGACAGAAAGACAGTCACGCACACGATGCACAGCGTAAAGTTCCCACCTGCAATATCCCAGAGTTGCAACTTTATTGTCTCAGAATCGGACCATTTTAGGATCTTGAGCGCGAAATCGACTCCTACTGTTCCTTTGTAGTCCCTCCTGAAGGAATCTTGAACGTAGCGTTGGACGAAGGAAGTCTTGCCCACCGTAGGATCCCCGATAATGATCACTTTGAAGAGCCTCTCCGTCATCTCCGGCACCTCTGGAAAGGAATGGGAAATATATAATAGTCTCTCCTTTCGTGGAGCGTTTAACGTTTTCTTTGGGAGTTTTTTTATCTGTTTTTTATAGTTGTGTTTTTATGTTGATTTTAAATGTAGGTGATGATATTAGTAGTGACAATGGTAATTAAATGGAGATATTGCTAATGATATTGATGAAACGATTATGGTGATATGGATGATACAAAAATAATCATACAAACATGCTTTTATATTTATATAGTTTATAATCTGCCATTGCAGTTCTTCGCAACTCCAGCTCTGCAAAGTAACTTACCGCCATTATTGCTTTGTGAATCCTCTTCATCTTGTAGTTTCTTAAGGTAATAACCGCCCTCTTCTGGTCCTCTTCTCCGGATCATCTTGTTTTACTAACCGTTGTGTCTCTATATCCAGGCCTGGGGGAATCTAACCCTCTTGTCGGTGTTTAATTGTATTGCAATCTCTCTCTTTTGTTATATTCTAATTCATTCGTTTATAGATTCTTTAAGGCAGAGAAAATGTGCTTTCATAATTCCTCCCGGTGTTCAGCACAGGTTACCCCAAACCCCGAGATATTGTGTCTAGAAAGAAATAAGAAGGGCTAAGCTCCATGCGGTTCCTAACAAGCTCCGTTCTCTGTCGAATTACGTGATTTGTCAGATGATTTGTCGAATGTGTGAATTGTCCCCCTCGGACGCCGTGTTTGCAAGGTTGGCAGTCTGCTGTTTACTTCTTTTTATTTCGCTTTGTGTGAGCTAGGTAATTGGCTGCCCTTCTATGCAGGAGTCTAAGATGAAGCCTGGAGAAAGTGTGTACCTCGTGAACGTGCTTTACTTATAGTTATTACTTGTAATCGTAAGGTTGTCTTAAGCCTACTAGATAAGTGCGTCACTATATTGCTAATAGCTACTGTAATAATCGCTATGTTGTAAAACGAAATTCAAGCGAAGACTAATGTGCTGCTAAACTACTGCGGCCGAGGCCGGATCATGCAACTACTCTATGTTGTTGTTTTGCTTTTTTTTTAATCCTACTTAGCCACACGAATCCTTCAGGCCACCTATGAATCGCAATCCAGTCAGAAGCCATGCAATGAATTATCTGTGAACCCATCAGTCTTCTTTTCTGGCATCAGGGGTCTTCTTGGCCGGGGTCTTGGCGTCTTTCTTTTCCTTCTTGTCTGGTACCCCTGGCTGGTCCTCGTCGGGGTCTCGAGCATCCCTAACGACCACAACGACCGGGTCCTTCAGCAGCCTCATCTGGTCAAGGATGAGGTAGAAAGCGGCACCGAAGACTCCGGTTAGGACCAACTCAGCAAGCATGATGCCTTCGCAGTTCGTCTTGCAAGCAGGCAACCGTCGTTAGAGACCAGGGGCTAAGAGGGCGTCGGGGATTCTGTGACTCTGATTGCGTGTGGCAGTGACAACGATAACCCAGTGTTTGTTTACTCTGATGTCAGAAGGATTTACGAATTTGTGTCATTGGTATGTGTTACTGTTGTCGCTTTCGTGGTTTAAGATGTAACTGTTGGTCCTAATTTATAACCTGGTTTTGCGTTTTGTTAATGTTTGTTATAATCATGCGAAACGTTTTGGATTATAGATATAAACGTATTGTCACTTTCACTCCTTTCACTTTCCCTGTTTTCAACAAGAAATCAGATTATACTATGGTTTTATCGTGCAAACTTTCTGTGTGCTGAAACGAAATATATCCGATTCTAACAACAGCTAATCATATTCACTCCACGTCTATTGTCTCAGTCGCCATAGTGTTGTAACTTCTTGGAGATCCACCTCCACCTCGAACACTTTAGACCTCGAAGGTTTTCCCAGGGACGGTGAACTGACCCTCTGTGAGTATAGCTCTTTTGTTGCAGTTGGTCCAGAGACACACAATCATGACGCACATTAGCATCATTCCCGACAGTAGTGCTTCCGGCACCATCCTTCACCGTCTTCAGTTCTCCGTGTCTCGCAGTATTCTTTGTTTTTTTTCTAAGAGGACTTTCTCTGGTCCTTATTTGTGATATGAAAATACCGTCCTAAGAGGCGTCTACGTTTTTTCATGGGAGGTCATTGAATCTAAATATTATGATCCATGTCCTATAACCAGGCACGACGCTGGAACGTACAAGACATTGGATTACTGCCTCTGGACATGCTTCAAGTATGCATATCAATAGGAGACATTCGTACAAGAATTCATGCCCAAAAATGACATTTATTACAGAATAAGATAAGATACAGTAATACCCATAAAGTCTATGACATGTACCCCCCAAAATATCAGTGTTTGAAACTAAGCGTTATTCTATGTCACCCAATCTATTCCTCGATTTATGCAGTGAATTGATGTGATAAGTTTGAGAAAAATAATATACTCATTTCTTATTCTAAAAAGAAATAGTTCTTGAAATAACTTTTACCACTTTGTGCAGTTTGATATTCCTGCAGTCATTTCATCAAAACAATTCATTTGGCTTACTTACGCATAGAAGAAAATATACAGACTATTGATATACTACACATGATATACACTGTGGCATCGTACTTTCTTTCAGCCAAATTATAAATTCACAAAATCAGACTTTGCTAAACATTTCACATCTCACATGCACCAAAATCTATACGTTCGCTTCGGAGAGAGAGTACAAAATGCCGTAAAGTTCCAGAAGGCAGTCGCGGCCACCATCAGCATCTTGGCCGAGGCCAGCCTCCATGATGACTCGTAGGTCACACTGCGCCGTAATGTGCGCACACTCGCGTTTGTTAAACAGTTTTCAATCGCCGAGTTTTATCACGACAGGAAAGGAAACACGCGCGTAGGTAATCCCCAAGAATACATGGGCAGGAGACGCCTCACGAGACACCAGGTACAGCGACAGGACACGCGGGAGCGCGGGCGTGGCACCGTAATGAAGGAGGACCTGCTTACTGAGGCACGCGCGGCCAAGTCCTCCGCTGTACCGCGTCTCACGTGGCCATGATTCCACTCCGCCGCCTTACCTCCCTCGCCCTCGGTTGAGATTTCCCCTTTGGACCCCTGATTACTGGTCGGGAAGATGTGGGAGTGGGTTACCTTGGTTCTTTACGCAGAGATCTTGACTAATAGTTTTCCCATTTCGAAAGCCCTGCAAGTGTATATTATCCCTACGTTTCAATGTCCGGAGGATGCTGCGGTTGAGCGAGCGAAGGGGGGGGGGGGGTTGCTGATGACTAGCTCGTGACACGTGACAATGGGCCGTCTGCCTCGGCTGTAAGGTGATACTTGAACCACAGGGCACTGGCATAACAGATCGTTACCCCGAAAGCTAGGCCTTCGTGGCAGTTTGCTAAGTCAAGTCAAGCTTGGATAATTCAATAGGTGAGAAAATGAGCCTCATTTCAATCCACCCTCTCTTAGGCTGTGCGATTCGTATAATCCGTGGGTGAAGACGCTCACCACGAACGAGGCCTCGTCACGTACGCGGCTTGGAACCGACTTTCAGGCAACTTTCGTCATTGTCATCACTGATGATGTAATGATTACGTAAAAAAAATATAAGTAACCTTACTACTTTTCAGAAGGCAATTGAGAACTTGCGTTCTTCGATATTATCTTCATCATTTTACATTTAGTTTGTACCTTGCAATACAATCGAGTATTTATTTAGCAAAGATCGTTGCTCCCAATAGACCTCTAAACTTCTTGTGACGTTCCTTAGTATGATACATAAACGTGAAGTGATGTTCGTTAGTGTGACTCCATCATGGTCTTTTGTACTAAGGTCATGGTGTGTCGCAAGTTGCAGCAAAAGGCATGAATTTCAAACGAAACCCTTCATTCACGCCTTTAAAAAAAACAGTAGAAGTGAAATAGAAGAAAGGGGACAGGGATAAAATCAGCCAAAGATAAGTGAGGGCAGAAGGGCAGAAAAGATAGAGGCGTGTGATGTAAGTCCGAGTCAGAACATAAGGTATTGTGACAGAGGTATGAGGTGGTGCGGTCAAGAAGGAGCGTGGAGCATCGCATATCATCCTCAGGTTCTGGCAGTTATATGATATGGCTTGTCCCTGTCTCGCCACTCAACATCCTATGCGAGATTCTCAGCCTCCGATTCCTCCTCACTCCAGGATTCTAAGTTATCGGTGTCCGCTTCTACATGCTTTCGGAATACATGAAATAGTTTACATGAAAGGGACATGCGTTCATGATGAGACTAGTTAGCCTCTGTTACTTAATCTTGCCATTTGATTTCTCTGCGATGTGTAATGGCATGTGATGAAAAATTAGGAAATCATTCGTGAGAGGGATTTTGTCTCTCAAAGAGTATCATTAGATAACTATTCAATATGCAAAATAGGTGAATAATCTGTTGGCCAATGGATGATGTAAAATGAGAAATGATTACCTACAAACCATGGTCAAGTTGATAAATATAAATTGCAGGTCTTGGTCGCTTGTGTTTGGGGCTGAAACTCTCTAGTAAAGCCATATAACAGTAAAATGTATTTACAACCTATAAATGGGTAATGTTCATAGTAACGCGACTGATATGCACAAACCCTATTATTATTTGAAACAAATCTACCATGCTTACTATCTACTTAAAGCACGCTAATTTTGCTTTTACTTGTGCAATAAACAGAAGCACACATTTTTTTTTATTTTAAGCTATCAAATCTTATATTTACAAATTAAAACTTGAATCATCTGGTTCTGTAATCTAGCTGAAGTCTGTGCGCATTTGCTTGCTGACTAATATGCTAAGGTTGTGTGTTTATGTATGTGTGTGTTTGTGTGTGTGTGTGTGTGTTTGTGTGTGTGTGTGTGTGTGTGTGCGTATGTGCAAACATGTGCAATAAACGCGTACGCCTATTTATAAGCATATATTGATGTTTATATCCTACATCGAATAGGTGAAGTAGATGAATTCTGAGACTTTCTTTTTCTAAAAGACCCAAACTAATAAGATATCAAGTACCAGGTGCGTTACTTAATTTCCAAATCTTTCCTTGTACGTGCTTTAACACTGTAGATCTGTTAGCCCCACCGACATTTTCTTCAAATTTCATTTTCCAATATTTCATCCATCTCTGATATATATATCATAGCAGAGAGAAAGCTAAAATTACTCCACGATTTTTTTTTTTTTTTTTTTTTTTTTTTTACTGAGAAAAATCAACGAAAAAAAAAATAACGTTGACGCTTTTCCACCGCGCATTAACCGCGAAAGCAATACATCAAAATCGTTAATCAAAGAAGCTGAATTTCAAAAACACTAAATCGAATAAATTCTGCTCCGACACATCTAATTAGTAGTCGGTGTTCGATGCGAGCGACCTCATTTCCGAAGCTGCATTCGAAACTTTTATCATTAGCGGAATTCAAAAAAAAAAAAAAAAAAAAAAACAAGGAACTATCAAGTATAAAACGGATGAAGTAGACAAGGTTACTCTGTATGGAGGATAACAATACCCAAATTACGATTGAATACCACGTAGGTGACATCACTTCTCATTTCGAGAGATGGCGAACCAAAAAAAAATAAAAAAAGAAAAAAAAAAAAAAACTGATACAGGCGCACGCCCCACATGACTAACTCGCTATGATTCGTGAGGTTGGCGGGAGCGAAGCGTTTAAGCTGTGATTAGTATTCAACACGTGGATGCCCTAACACGCTGGCCGTATTGAGCGGTCACGCAGGGGCATCGAAGCACAAGATCTCGAGCGCGAGTTGGAAGGTGGTGATGGACGTGTCCTGGAGAGAACCCAAAAGGAGATCTTCTATTTCGGTTGAAAAAGGGCGGGTGAGGGGGAGAGAGAGAGGAACCATCGTCGGGCTGAACGAGTCGAAGTGCGAATAAGGGGAAAGGAGACTGGCCTTAGTGTGTGGGGGAGGGGGGGGGGAAGGGGCGGGGACTGGAATTAGAAGGAATGAAGGAGTTGATGTTGGAAGGAAGAGAGAGGAATTTGAGTCATAGGAGGAATGGGGGGGGGGGGGGGGGAGAGGAAAGGAAAGAGAAAGTTATAGAAATAGGGGGGAGGGAAAGAGAAGTTACAGGAAGAAGGGGGGAGGGAAGGAGAATCGGAGTTACTGTGAGACAATAGAAAATGGTTTTACAGGCGTAAGGAAATGGAGTTGGGCAGAGCAGTGTTAGGGGGGGAGGGGTGGAGTTACAGGAAAAAGAGAGTTAAATTGAATTTATGAGAAGAATGGAGGGAGATTGCAGTTATAAAGGGCAGAGGAGGAAGAAAATCGGAATAATTGAAGGAAGAGGGAATTAGAATTACTGGAGGAACGGGAGAGGGGGGAATTGAAGTCATAGAAAGATGGAGGAGAGAGAATTAGAATAATAGGAAGAAAAGGGTGACACGTGGAATGGAAGAGAGAAAATAAAATTATAGGCGAAAGGTTGAGGAAAATAGGATAAATTAAAATGAATGGAAGGAAAAAAGAACTGAAATTATAAAGATAAAAAAAAGGTTAGATGAGTAATTAGCGGAGGAAGAGAGGATGAATGAGAATCATAAGAGGTAAAGAAAGAAATCTGATTTATAGAAAATAGATGAGATGATGGAAGGGGAGGTGAACATCCTAAGAAACGACAAGGAAAAGGGCATAGCACCTGAGAGTGACGTGTCAGGGTCAAATGAGAAAGAGTACACACCCATCGGTTCTCATTAGAATATGTAGTTCAGTTTCCATACTCAATACTTTCCTTATAATTCTTATGTGATGATAACTATGTCCGTGGATATAGATGATAACAATAATCATATCAGGATGGATAGTTATTTTTTTTAAATATGATAACGGTCATGAAAATAATAGTAACAATACTACTATTACTACTACTACAACTATTACTACTAATAATAACAATAATGACATCTACATTAATTATGATCATTGCCACTACCATTAGCGTAATGATAATTATGTTATAAATAATAATAATTATGATAATGACAATTTTTGTTACCACCACCACCGTTATCCCAGCAACAGTAATAACTGACTTTATCATTATCATAATGACCACCATAACAGCAACAGTAATGATGATGGTAATGATGTCAAAGATTACTATTACTATTATACTGAAGATAGTGATGAAAACAGCAGTAATGATATGTTTGTTATAGTAACGATAATGAAAATAATATTATATTAATGCGAATGATAACGATCACGATAATAACAATATAAGGATAATGGTGATAAACGTAATAATAATAATGATGATGATAACAATAACGAATAATAATAATAACAATAATAATAATGATAATAACAATAATAATAATAATAATAACAATAATAAGAACAAAAAGCAAAACCAAACTTGACAAAAACATCAACAACAAAAATTATGGTAGATTTAATAACAATTATGATGATATAAAAACGCCGGTTAATCACATTAATCTTATCAATAGCAGCAACAATACTACAAATAGGAAAACACTTCAGTATATTTAGAGAACATATTTAACCGCCAACATCCCCCAAAATATAATTAAAAAACAAATTTAGTTTGAAAAAATTACCATACTGGTGCCGAATTCTCAAATGGGATCCTAGATTTGTTTGTGTTCACAGTTTGCCTCCATAATT
>BOPN01002390.1:45000-47500 GCA_017312705.2 Penaeus japonicus | reverse complement strand
CATTCTAAGTTTTTTCCTTAATTATTTCACATTGCTTTGAATTTTGATTGTTAAGAAACAGCTAAAATCAGATGAGAGTTTACTTAAGATCAATTTTTTTTACAATATCCAAAATATAGGAAGAAGTCATGATCACATTTGAATTTTTAATTATATGGCAGAAAATTAATATTCTTTATAGTCACATTGATCAAGGGATGTAGATAGAATTGGAGTCAAATCTATTTATTATAGTATTGATTGAGTTTATGTAAAATTGTATATATTTGCATAGTTCCTAGAACGTAAAAGTTCTTAATTTGACAACTGAGGAGGACATTGTTCTCGCTAGTGAAGTCATAGGCCTTATAAGGGTGACAGGAAGCGACTATAAATGTTCAAAGTAGGACTGCACTAAGAAAGAGAAAAATTAATGTCATCGCCCTAAAGAACAGAAACCGACACTATTGGGTGTGTAAAATATTCTGCCGGAAATAAAGGTAAAGCTACTATCACTTATCAGATTCTGAAAATATATTCTTCCACAGCTGAATCCAGTGATGACTTCCATACCTTATCCTCTGACAAAGACAAAGAAACCTTCACCTTGTATGTGCTGGATTGACAGAGCTTGTCGACCTCTCTCATGATTTATATTAAAACTGGTCCAAGCTCTGTTTTCCCAATTAAACATGAGGGAGGGTTGTTGGCCTTTACCAGGGCATAAAGCACAGAGGATAAAGTGTCATTTCATGTGATCCTATCCTTAACCCATTGGAGCCGGTTGACGTGACACATTAATTGGTTTTTGCGTCAGACACCCGGGACGAGCTATGAGGGCAAGCCACGGGCTCGGGTTGAGCAAGCGGGCAGCCGAGGCTCGCGGCTTGTGCGTCCGAGAATCTCGAGGCGTTAGGCTCATGCATTCGAGAACCCTGGTATTGCGAACGTGCAAAGCCGGAACGGCCCCAGCGTGAATGGGTTAACCATTCCTTAAGTGAAAGTATTATCGTCATTGCAAATGCCACTAAAACGACTACAATGGCTGTCTAAATAGGACTTTTTCTCGTAATTATATTGATTGCATTCTTTCCAAAGCCACTTGAAACTTGCTGCAATCTGTGATGGAAAGCCTATAAGCTCAAGAACAATCTAAAAGCTGTCCAGTTTCCACAATGCAAACCCCAGAAAACGCTAATGAATCACCAGCACGGACCTAGAATGGTCTTTGCACAGATCATGTTAAATTTTTTCATGGGCAGTAAGGATCTGTATCTCAGATGATTGTTAAATACTATTTTGCAGTTATGATGTTATTTAAAATAATTTTTAGCCAACCTAGATGTACCAAGTCCAGGGTATTTATAATGGTATTGGAACTAAAACTGGAGGCGGGGTATATATATGGAGCTCAGGGACCTGGGCCGAGTCTGAGAAGAGTAATGTACCTTATATTTGAGGTAGATATTTACTAGTTAAGCTCTCTTAAGATAGGGCTTTCTAGTCACAGCACTATATGGAAAGTGAGCCAGAATTAAGTGGACAGAATTATAATACTATGCAATGACTCATTATAGGGCTTTCAGATATCTTATAAATCACTCTGGTTGCAATTTAATCTAAATTTAACTGCCATATAGCTCTAATTTGTTTGGTATGGGTATCCAGTGTAAAGATTCAAGACAAGTGCTTCTATATGGTTTGAAACAACTATACAGAAGTGATCACAAAGTGTTATTTTATATTCTGGAATATTAGTGGTACTAAAGAAAAGAAAAAAAAATGTGAATACAGTAACATAAATGCAGGTAGCAAATGGGATACTTCATGATATTTTTAAGAAATAATTCTGTCAATAAAAACTGCTTAACCTCTGGATCTAGTACCTTATTTACAATTATTCTGTTTTCAGCATTGTCTTTCAAGCAAGATCCATCTTACTCCCATTCAAATTAATAATGTTACAGTTATATGTTGCATAACATCCAGTCCATCCAGATCATGTCTCTAGTATACTAAGCATTTCCACTGCTAGGTGTGCAGTACATATATAACCTATATGTAAAATGTGATGGTCATAAAAATCACCCTTGTTTGGCTTACGTACTGTATTTTCTATGGTTATTTTATTTGTGAACCTTCCCTACTAATAGATAAAACGTTTCCCATATAACAGCGTATTCTTCAACTTATCGGCATCTTCTCTCATGTATCACCTGTTTCTTGAGTTTGTAGGGTTATTTCTCTTTTAAATATTCCATGAAGCACACCATGGTTCCAAAATGCAGCAAAGTTAGTGCTAGTGCTACCATCAGTAAGTGGCAAAGTAGGAGTATTGATTTGGAAGTGAAAGAAAATGTTATTGAACAGCTTAAAGGTAGTAAGTAATTCAGGGAATGCTATTGCTTGTCATTGTCCAAATCTTATGATATTCTGTTGCACTGAATGTATCATGGACGTTAGGCAGTCATGACTTTATTGTCCTACATAGATATTATGTATGCTGCAAGCAACCAAAAAC
>BOPN01002390.1:35000-37500 GCA_017312705.2 Penaeus japonicus | reverse complement strand
ATACTTAGTGTAGTGCAATAGTTGAAGATTGCATCATTGACTGAGAATTATAATCCTTAGTCAGTAAAATTATGAGAGCAGAGCAATTCATACAAATAATTATTTACAGATTATAGTTATTTTACCACTTGCAATTAATCTAGCAAAGTGATTGGTTAATATTCTATAATGCTTCTGTGGCAAGCATGTTCCAAAGGATGGGGTCAGTTTCATACTCAGTTTGGGAAAATCACAGGATATTTATTCCTTTTAGTTGTGTAATTATACCAAATGCTTATTAGTATCACAGTTTTCCTTGTTTCTATTTGTTTTTGTTTTTTTATAAAATGTCAAACTGATTTGTTTCAAGACAATGAAAGTCAAATATTTCAAGTGAAATTGCTTAACCAGTGGAAACATTACTAATACATATTCTTTATTAGCTAACTATAAATATGAAATAATGATACTTGATATCATTAGTTCAGTACACTTCAAACAGCTTTGAATAAAATAGTGTTCAGGAACTCACCTTGTTGTGAACTGTCAAATTCCACACTTTGTAGGTATTTACTTCCTCGATCACTTTGCACAAGGGACTCTAGAAAAAAATAAATAGGATTAGTGTTATGATAATTGTTGTTGATAGGAATATTTCTGGTATGTCCTCTGCTTTTGATGTCATTAACTTTGGATTTACAGATATGAATTTTCAAAATAGATTCTAATGTAACTATTGAAAAATAAGTGTTGGAGTATTCACTATCTGTGCATTACCACATTTTATTGCAATATTTTTTTTAACTGAAATAAGCCACAAGAATACACACACCACACACATGCACAAGCACACACACAAGCACACACCACACACACTACAAACACCACACACACCATACACACATATACACCATACACATGCATGCACAGACCATGCACACACATACACCATACACACATATACCATACACACATACACCATACACACATACACCATGCACATGCATGCACACACACACACACACCACACACACACACCACACACATACACCACACACACACACCACACACACACACCACACACATACACCACACACATACACCACACACATACACCACACACACACACCACACACATACACCACACACACACACACACCACACACATACACCACACACACACACACGCACGCACGCCATGCACACACATACACATACACACCATACACACACATACACACCATACACACATACACACCACACACACACCACACACACACACACACACACACACACACACACACACACACACACACACACACACACACACACACACACACACACACACCACACACATACACCACACACACACACACGCACGCACGCCATGCACACACATACACATACACACCATACACACACACACATACACACCATACACACACACACACACATACACACCATACACACATACACACCACACACACACACCACACACACACACACACACACACACACACACACACACACACACACACACACACACACACACACACACACACACACACACACACACACACACACACACACACATACACATACACACCACACACACACCACACACACACCACACACACCATAAACATGTACACACACACATACACACCATACACATATGTACACACACCATACACATATGTACACACACCATACACACAGGTACACATACACCATACACACATGTACACACACACCATACACACATGTACACACACACACACACACCATAAACATGTACACACACATACACACCATACACACACACACCATACACATATGTACACACACCATACACACATGTACACACACACACACACACACACACACACACACACACACACACACACACACACACACACACACCATACACACACACACACACACCATACACACATGTACACACACACACACACACACACAGTTCCAAATGCACATGCACATAGACATAAAACGATGATATTTTAACTGAGACACACAACAGAATTCTGTGGCTTCTTTTGTCTCCAAACTTGGCTTCTGTATAGGATGTCTATGTACTACAGACAAGTAAAATGGATTAACTGCCCGTAGGAATATAAGGGTGACTTGTAGTTTACTATATTGATAATTTCCAGTTTGTTCTTTAGTTTTGAAGAAGGAAAAAATCAAGAATGATTAGCTTTCGTTAGTCTGTTTTCGTCCGAAGGGACATAACTGACTTTGGTCATCTTGTTTTAAGAAAGTGTTAGTCACTGTAAGACAGATAACCTGATTTGATTATGCATGCTTAACCCCAGTTTCTTATCAGGTTGTTAAATACTGTATATTTAAGTACTAGTTACAACTGCAAAACAATTTTTTTTTTTTATGAACTATGTTTTGCAGCATATAACAACCAAACTTGATACACAAGTAGCACCACTATGCCATTAGAGAGTGAGGTCAGGAACCCTAAGAAGCCTTACCTAATCTCCAACTTCCA
>BOPN01002390.1:20000-27500 GCA_017312705.2 Penaeus japonicus | reverse complement strand
ACAGGCGAACGTACCCCCGATGTCTCGTTTACTCCCTTACTCCAGACGTACCGTCCACACTGCGGTCGGCTATCCGCGCACACACACACACCAATAAAACACTAGGGGTAGGAACTCCGTACTCGGCTAGGGGGGAGTCTGACACGCGATCTCCGCCTCGAAACCGCCGCCGTCTGTCTCAGAGTGCGACACAGGAGGAGGAGGATGACGAGGACGAGCACGAGGAGGACGAGGAGGGGCCGAGTGCTCGAGCAGGCGACCGGTGTATGAGAGGAACGTTGAGTGACATGTTCAGGTGACGTGCAAGCGTCTGCCTCCCCGACTGTGCAACCTCGCAAGTGCTGCAACGCCCTGTACCGCCACGCTCATATCTTGACTAGAAATGCTTCAGATAGGTCAAAGGGGCACTGTCTCTGAATTAAGGAGAAAAGGTAGGTTACTTTGACGGATACTTGCTGTGCTTTCATGTAAATGTAATTAATTTCTGTTTTAGAGTTCTTTTTCTTATCCTCTCCATTTATCTTGGAATAATGCAGTGCAACCTACAAATTATATCACGTGGCCACGGGTAAGCATCTTTCCATTATAATTACGAAAACGGATAAATACGTTAACCTAATACCGAAAACGGTTAAGCATACTGACCTGATCAACCATCAAAATGCAATGGCTCTAACCATGTCCCGATCGTCTAATGGGAATTAATTAGCGGGAGTCCAGGTTGCGTTCGATCCAAACACTCATTAAAACACAACCTTGGTAAAATAATCACGCTTATATGAGGCATACTTTAGGTAATTAGTTTTCCTTTAGTGGTCATTGTTAGGTTATGAGTCGCCACAAGAATCAAGTCATACTAAATTATAATAACAATCGCGTTCAGCTTAAACAATCCATGCACTTTGGAGAAGATTGTAGCATATCCACACCTACTTAAATCCATTGGATGCTGTCGAATGCTCGCCGACTGGAGTCACCGAATCTCAAAATATGCCAAGGATTTGTAACGAATTCTGCTGGCGAGATCTTTGCTTTGATTTCTTTGAGAGTTCAACTGCGGGTATCACGGGCTGGGGTGAACACACACTCACTGGCACTATTCACGAATTTATTCTAAGTAAACACGAAAAGCAATCTGGGTGTTTAAACTTATATAGAACTGAACTTATTGGCGATAGTCCCTCACGGCGCGAACCAGAAGAGAGAAAAAATGCTCCTGTTTCATTCTCAGAATTCTCTCGCGAGCAGGAACACCGTCAGAGCAGGCACCGTGACGTCATCAGCATGCTGCCACGCTGCTTGTGCAATAACTGATTGTCCCGTTTTGTTGTTCTAGTCACGTGGGACAAATGCAAACTTTTGTCATTTGAATGAACAAACTCGATCCGATAGGGATAGACGGTCAAAAAAAAAAAAAAATGCTATGGCCAACCTATGCGTTGTGTTCACGTCAGTTGCAATCAAAGGAAAAGTGGGCGGACTTTGCGATATTCCTGTCGGCTTTCTGTCCGAGGAAAGAGCTTATCCTTGTCTTTTGGCTAGTTATTAATTTTAGCGCCTGCGTTCCTGTATCGATCGGCAGATTTGAACAGGTGTGCGTGACACTGGATGCACACATGATCATTCACGAGGGAAGTAATATTTAGTCCGCTCTTACCTCTTTGACGTGTGTCTTATTCTTATCCTAAACACAAGTAATATTAAAATTCTGTATATACAAGTGATTGCAAAATGTCAAAATTTGGGTTAAGACCTTCCTTGGATATATACATACATATATATATATATATATATATATATATATATATATATATATATACATATATATATATATATATATATATACACATATATATATATATATACATACATACATACATACATATATATATACACATATATATGTATATAATAAATGTATATGTATATATATACATGTGTATACTTATATATATTGTGACATAATCCTAAGGTAGCGAGCGTTTCAGGATATTTTCATGATTGTGTTTGTGTTTCGGGTAGCAAGAAGTTTCGGTCACACGAGCTATTGACGCCATGGACACAATGGGTCGTCACAATACATAAATAATGATAAGAACGATCATAAAAATCTCTTAGCATCTCAAGTGATCCTTGAGTTCTAGCGGCATGCAAAGCTCCACCTGTTGGGCAGTGACTCGCCAGGAAAGCAGCGAATCACCCCGACTCGCCCGCCGACTCACCGGTAAACCATGGCAGGTGGCGACTCCATCGAAGCGAAATGCGGTTCTCGTCACGCCTCGGTTTCACTCGCCGCTTAACGGTGGTGGTTGGCTTCTGACCCATCCTGCACGCCGGCGATCCTTAGCAAAAATCGCGATAGCCGTGTCTCCTCGGCGCGGTTGTGGGTCGTGTAGTACTACTTGTGGGAAGTTTACCGGCGGGAGAGGGCTTTGCGGGGAGAGTAGCCTCGGCGGTTTCTCGTGATGGAGGACGTGTGTGGAGCTCAAACTAGCGGCTTCGTGATACTCCTTGCGTGTGACGCTGGCACTGCTATTCTTCCTGACTCTCCTCTCCGTCCGTTGTGTTACAACTGTTACCAAAATTAGACGGTATTAGGGGACAACTCGGGATTGGATATTTTGCGTTTTGCGTCCACGTTCTAGATGACCACACTTCAGTCACGTTCTCCCACTAGGAAAATTTTCCGGATAATATTTCTGTTCCTCTCACGTGAATTGGGTCGCACAATCGGTAATTAATTTTATATATAAATCAGCGTTGTCTATTCTTCGACGAAGCTATCAGGGTCCAGTCGTTGTTAATTTAACACTGCAGGTGTTGGTTCGACGTCGCAGTCTCGATATATAACCAGGGTGAGTGACAGACAAAGGGAGCGTGCCAATGAGTCACTTGCAGGCATCATAATCTAGAATTATTTTCCTCGTGCGTTTGACAAGGTGCTGATCATTTTAAGACCTTGGGTACCGAGTAATGTTAGTATTGTAATGACCTAAATACCAATATCCTTATACAGGGACACAAAGGCATCGCTGTGATAAAGGTAATACAGAAACGTAATATCGTGCTATTGATTCCCACCCTATTAGTAACCCAGGAGACGAAACATATTATGAGTGAGCTGACTTGAAGCTTGGATGCTTTGTGTGCATGTGGAATTGTGAAGGAGCCGAGAGACTATGGAGTGTGCATTGCACTAGCAATCAGATGACAATCTTAACTTATGACATTAATTTGCATCATAGATTTTTTTTTTTTTTTTTTGTAATAATGTGATAAAGCAGAGAGAGAGAGAGAGAGAGAGAGAGAGAGAGAGAGAGAGAGAGAGAGAGAGAGAGAGAGAGAGAGAGAGAGAGAGAGAAAGAGAAAGTTTAGGCTGAACAGCACACCAATTACGTGAAAGGAAAAATAATTGTATATGTTTTTATTTTCAATTTTCGGTATATGTTGTGCAAGTTTGTGTGTGTGTGTTTATGTCTGAATGAGTTTGTGTGTGTGTGTTTTTGTTTGTTTATGTTTGTGAATGAATGTGTGTATATATGTGTGTGTCTGTGTCTATGTCTGTCTATATATGTGTGTGGTAAAGAATCTCAGATAAGATCAGAGCCTATATATGCCTGTTAGAGAAGGCCCTACACTGGAGGAGACACTCGGGAGAACGAACCCCCTCCACCACCGTGCCAGTTATACGGTTTGTCTGAGTCTAATCCTTGGTCGTAGCTGAGGCAAGACCACCTGCAGGATTTGTGTGTGTGTGGCGCCGAAATCACGCCATGACACTGCACGGAGAGTTCCATTAGTTTAATTTCCTTGAGAACGACATACCCAGCTGTGGATTGTGAGAAAATGCATCACCATTGGCATATAACTATCAGAAAAACGTATTTTTTGGTAATGTTAAAAAAAAGATTCTAAAAGACAATCAAAATGCATAAGGGACATTTGGATGCAGAACTAGTATGGACACGATCACTGGGATGTGTATTATTATTATGCCGAATTTGACTACATTAGGAATGGAAGAAGTAGCAAAACATATCGAAATATGCAGAAACACGTCAGAAACAGGTTTATGCTCGTAGTTACGTCACGGTGCATACATGCCGACGCATACGAAAAGGCCAAGCTTACTTAAATTATGTCCCTTATTTGATGCTACAAGTGACAGATACAAGTTAATAATGTATGAAAGGCAACTCGCGTTTCCAGATATTCTTGGTATGGATACGAACGGTAGTCCAAGGTCTATCCCCGGGGTAGTCTATAATGGTCATTTGTTTACGTTTAGGATAATGGCGGAATACGGTCGCATTTTTCACATTACACTCCGTACGCTGTTCTTACTTAATCTGTTATTATTTCACTAGTTCGTGCGTGAAAGCGAGAATTCTTTTTTTGTACAAATTAAGAATTATATGGCCTTGCAATTATTTATCTTTCAATCATGCATTTTGCATTCTTGTGGGCGCGTAAGGGTAAGGAGATTGTTGACACGGAAACGGATTTCGCATATTATTTGTATTATCACAAATTCAAGTCAATTTCCTTTCTTTCTGTTTCTGTTATTGTGCTATCTTACGTCAGTATCCCTTTCCAGTTAGTTATACAATTATTAACTTATAACCACCTTATCACGTCAAAACATAATCGATCTCCCTGCGAAATCAAGTTTCCCATATTACTAAGATGATTACTAAGATTACCAAGATGTTTTCATTCATAACTCATAATTTTACTGTTTTCTTCATCTTTCTATCTATGCCGCTGTTTGTTTTTTGCGTTTTAATTTACTACATTCTTTTTATAGACAGTGACTCGAAAGTTTTGTGGGGATTCGTTCGAGTAAATCGAATTAGAATTTTCTAGTGTTTTGTTTCGCTCAGATTAATAACCGTAAAAGGACAGATGTGACAGGAATTTTTTCCATGTCAATAAAACAGCAGTTGCTTGAATATAAACGAAATGCACTTCAATCGCATAAGCAAAATTATTGTAATGATATCAGTACGAATAAAAATAAAGCATTGTTACGTAATCTGCTTTCAAAACTAGTATGAAACGTGTGTCGATCCAGCCCTGAACATGCGCTTATTTGAGTTTAATTAAATTAAAATTAAATTTTGTGTGCCGATTATGTAGAATATGGCAAGTTCATTGGTATTTGTCTAAAGAAATTACAGTGAATCGTATTTTTATGAGGTATTATTAAAGGTCTTTGTGTTATGTGAGTTCAAACATTTACGAGATCGATTCTGAAACTGTTAGTGAATAGTACATAAATTATTCTGACGTAAATTTATTAGATTTCGTGGATACGTGAAATCGTCAAAAGTTGATATTTGCCCATCGAATCTATCATGAATTTTGAAATATATATATTCGAATATATTTTTAGATTATTATTTCTAATCATAAATAAAGTAAAAGAGTCATAAAAATGATCTTTTTGTTTTGTTAAGCGCTGAATTCGCACGAGAGAGCGATAAGTTGTCGCGCGCGTATTGTTATTGTTGTTATGAGGAAGTTCCCGGGAAAGTCACGAGATGGCGGAGATGATTGGTCCCTCGATGCTTCCTTCAGCGTAATACATGTTTATCCACACTTCCCCACATGCAGCGAGTTCACACGTTTTCTAAAACGGTTTCTTTAATGGGATGCACTGAATGTAGTGTAAGGCATTTTTGTTAACTACGCAGACTAAATGAGCCAGACGCCGTGAAGAGACACGGGTGTACATACCGCGGGAAAGGTCAAGGTAGCTGATGGAGTTGTAGGGCGTGGGCACAGCGCTGGAGTCGGTCAGGCTCTCGTTGCTGACCCTCGACACCTCGTGCTCCTGCAGGGATCCGCGCCGTACAAGCCCGGTCTGAGGCCAGAATACCAGGTGCAGACGTGCAGGGGCGTCGCCTTCCGGTTCCTTAGCGAGGGCATCGCCTCTCGGCTTCCACTTGGACTCCACCTGGGGGCCCAGCACGCCCCGGACCCGGAGGTGGTTGCTGCTTGTGCATGCCAGGTTGCTTCCGCTGGCGACCCTCAGCACGGGCGGCAGCGACAGGGGGGGCTCGCACGCGGCGGCCTTGCCCTCCGACAGGGCACCGCTGCTCCCAGCGCGACGCAACCCCACGCCCGTCATTACGTCCTCAAAGCACACTCGCTCGTACTACGCACCATGATTCGGTGGCGGGCGGACTGGACTGATTCGCAGCGCGGGATGAGGCGTTTTGGTCAGCCGCCTCGCGATACAGTTCCAAACTCAATGCACGGCCACGGTCGACGAGAGTGCATGTAGTGCAGGTCAGTCAGGATCCGGGGCAGTGGAAGCAGTGAATGGAGCCCTCGTGTTGACAGTGGCCAGGTGGGATCTACAAGGGACTGAGGCAGTGGGAGGCTTCGCCCCTTCCCCTACCGACCGACCGACCGACCTCCCTGCCTCTTCACCAGTATCACCTGTCACATCCGGGCCCCTTCTTCCCTCGCGCCTCGCTATCTTGCCGCTGCATCAGCATCCATGTTAATCCCGTATTATAACACCGACAAGGTGCCTGCCTCGCTCTGTCGCCGATTCCCTCTCGAAATTCGCCCAGTTCATACACGTGTGGGCCACCAGTAACTGCTTGACATGTACTTGTCCGGCAGGTACAGGTGCCATATACTCCTTTGAAACGCCATCTTGTGCAAAAAGAGATTGTATAGTTAGCACCATTTTCAGTGACTGGGATTCGCATTAGCCGAATATATTATCCCTAGTTTATATATATAGTGAGCCGTTTAGTAGTTTAGCCCCTGAATCATCTCACAGGAATTTTATTTATCTTCTGAGCCGACCACCCTGGACCACCTGGTGTCGCATTTCACACTCGCGCGATTGTTATATTACTCTACTTTTACGCGATGGAATAACATAAATGCCTACAAAGTTGTTTGTATGGAATCATTTTTTGTTATAAGTTTTTAATGCAATCACTGTTTTTTTTCCCGAAAGGTAACATGAACCTTGATTTGATTTGTGACATGCATTTGATCACATTATTGACACAAGTGAATCATTGATATTCGACTCTGGAAAACTGGTTTATTGTAGAAACAAAACCGTTTTATTGCACAACTGCAAATTATCTTTTTTATGCCTAAGCATTTCTGGAAGGTAAAAAAATAATGCTTTATTCGTGATTGCTACCAGCTTGAATATTTTGTTATCTGTTGCATTTTTACAGGTGCTTGCTTTTTTGAAGAAATTAATTCCCAGATATGGTACATTACTTAATGATATAAAATAATAGATCTGTCATATTTTAGATTTTTAAGCTCTGTAGATATACAGCGTTTTTTCCACACTTGTAATAAAGTTATATGTCTAAAAGTTTGATCACCCCACCGACCAACATTATAGTAGGCCTATATAACGAAATAACTTTTTTCAGGGTTTTGTGTTGAAATGAACTGTATTTATAATCATACTAATAATACATTCCATTTGTAGATTAAACACACGAGCATATA
>BOPN01002390.1:12500-15000 GCA_017312705.2 Penaeus japonicus | reverse complement strand
CAAAAATCTAGATCAGGCAAGTTCTTCTTCTTCTACTTCCAATACATGGTATTCTTAAATATGTTGAAATATTTCTAAATAGAAAATATAATACCAGTAGAGTATATATTACCTTATGAAAAGTAGGTGCATGTTTAAAACTCTTGAAGAAGGAATATGTCAGTATACCTGTGCTCATTAAAAATATATTTTCCCATTAAAGGTTTTGGAACTTCAAGAACTACACGATCTGGTGCTAGCCGATGCAGGAGAGGTACAGGGACGGCAGGAGACGGACACAGTCACCATTGTGGATGAATTGCGTTACCACATCTCGTCAGCGGTGCAGAGCACATCTGAAATCTACGAAGCGAGGACAAAGCTTGAGTCCCTGGAAGCTCTCTTGGAAGATTTGGGCATTGAGGCTTAAGCTTTGATGAATTTTTTGGGTCCCTCTGCTTTGATAGGCATTGGGACAGTTTAATTATTAGAGCTAGCATATTCGCAGCCAGTACGACCATCCCTAGCAAGGATAGCTCTGTATTTATTCCATCATATGGTGGGAGTTGGATTTTTTTCTTAAAGAAATGGACTTACACATTATTTATCAGTGGCAGATAAGGGTATCAGGATTTTGATACTGCTTATACCGTAAGCTTTTCCTTGTTGATGATAATGACATTCTGATTTGTCATTCATGCAATATATTCTCATCAGCTTATCTTACCAGTTGTTGAATAGCTGTAGAAGAGTAGGAAATGTATAATCCCTTTTGCTTGTCTTGGCCTGTGCAGGTTTTTTGGCGGTAAAGAAAGCAAAATCATTTATGAAAACCAGATTTACTTTTATTTTATGTGTTGATGAATGTGTTTCTATGCTCTGATGACTTAAGGGGACTACCTCAAATTTTCTGTATGCATTATTTTTTTACTGTATTTATTTATCTACTTTGTATATCTAAATGTATTTGTTTCTCTCTCTCTCTCTCATAGAGAGTGGCTCCATTGCATACTTGCATTCATAGTCAAACAAAAGATCTCATGTCAAAGATGTTATAGAGTTTTAGCTTTTTTGTGATCGAGTATTTATTTTTATGTCTTTTTTCATCACAAAAGGACATTGAAGAAAATACTGTGCCCAGATTTGTGCTCAAACATCATTTTTATATTATTTTTGTAAAAAAAGGTGGAGGAAAGATTGTTGCCCAGCAACAGTTTTTCATTTAGTATTTTAGAGAATTCTTTAAAGAGATTCATATCAACCCAAAATTATTTTTCTACATTTTAACCCAATCCCGGCAGGCCCGGCGAGAAGTAAAAACCCCTACACTGGGCCTATGCAATATTGCATCAGAAACGTCACACTGGTGTGTCGCCCCGTCATCAGGCACTTTGCCATGTCACACGGGTGTGACACACCGTCATCATTGGATTAAGTGTTCCAAACTTGTACACATGCTTTCCCTAAAATAAGATTTAAAAATCGGGAAAGATTATTAAAAAGTCAACTAAAATTTGATTCTCGGTCTGGCTGTCTGTCTGTCCAACAGACACCACATTTACACACTGTTATATCCTTTGCAAAATGCTAAGAGCACAAGGGGAGGTTACTTCAGTAAAAGAGAACATGACTGCAATAAAATATGTTGTTTTAAATTACATTGATTTTAAGTATAGTGGATATTTGGTATCTTTAATAATAGAACACCATTACATCCTGTTTATATCTGCCTCCAAGCTCTACACTTTAAAGAGAGTTGCCAAAGGTAGATTCCAGGTTTGACAGGTTTTAGGGGAAAATATTCCAGAGGTCAAGTTCAAAATATATTTGTGAGGGAAAAAGGCTTAACATTTGAGGTAATTTCTTTAAGTCATCTGTATTGCTGAATTAATGTTTTCCTCTCAGTTCAAAATGTATGTTACAATTTTTATTTATGATAAAATATGCAAAGGTTACTTTGTCTTGATTAAAAAACTGATCTTATAGATGTTTTAATCACATTTAATGAAGGTGAACACTGCAGATTTGTGTTTTGATTCTCTAATTGTCTACCTTATTTTTTATGAAATATGACAAAGTATACTGTAAGACAGTTCTTAGATAACTAGGTAGAACTGAATAACAAATATATATTACTCCCATATTAGAACCACTGAGACACCAGAAAATATCTTGTAGAATTGCTCCTAAATATTTTTATTATATTTTGTTAGCTGTACAGGGATTTTTATACTGAAGTTAATAATCATGGTCTGTTAACTCTTTTGTGCACTTATGCATTTTTTTTACAGTGCAGCAGAAAAGTATAGATGTACATTTATGTAAATTTTCATTTAATAGCAGTAAAGAAAGTCTACATCTTGTTCAAGAGTAAAATTCAAGCTTCTAATTCTTAGTCTCAAACAGTTAGCCATATAAGGTTATAATATAAATTGGGTCTTCCATTTTTCCCAAAACAATTTTAGGACACACTCAACAATTTTTATTTTCTATTTATGTTGTTTCGAGACCTGAAGGCCCA
>BOPN01002389.1:205000-207500 GCA_017312705.2 Penaeus japonicus | reverse complement strand
CCCTCCCTCCCTCCCTTTCCCCCCTCCCTCCCTCCCTCCCTCCCTCCCTCCCTCTGGATCAGCCAGTGATTGGTCTGCCATTGTGGTCGAGTCCAGTCTTGTGTTGGATTTGTTCACATTAATGGCGGCTGGAAGAGCGTCGCCTTAGGCCGTGGAGTTGAGCGTTAGTTTCTGCAACATCTTGGTCACCTGGAGGAATTCCAGCACCGCCTTTTGAGCGAAAGGACTTGCATCTTGATCGAAAGTTTCAGAGGATCTTTCTCTCTCTCTCTCTCTCTCTCTCTCTCTCTCTCTCTCTCTCTCTCTCTCTGCGTTTTTTTTTTTTTTTTTTTTTGAACTTTCGCGCCAATTCCGAAGGCTGCTTGTCCCCTTTTCTTTCTTTCTTTTTCCCCTTTCTCTCGTTTTCTCTCTCTTTTTCTGTATAATAGCTTGATCGTCTTTTGCTGTTGTTTTTTTATTGTTTTTATTCCCTATTGTATTCCGACTCGTTGTTTTTTCTGATTTTGTATTGTGTATTTGTGTTTGTATATGTGCGTGTGTCTATGTGTGTGTGTTTATGCCTGTGTGTTTGTATGTCTGTCTGTGTGTATATACGTATGTGTCTGTGTACTTGAACATCTGAGTGTACGTTTGTGTGTACGTTTGTGTGTGCGAGTGTGTGTATGTGTGTGTGTACACTGCCTCTTTTTTCCGTCCTCTCTTTCTGTGAACAGGTAAATGGAGTCTTTACGTGGTTCAGGTGCGGATCGGGGTGTTCTGACGGTAATTGGTGTCTCGCTGGTCCCGAGAAGCAGTAAAACGTCCGCGGGAGACATTAATGCAGAGAGTGACGTTGTCGGAGGTGGCAGCGGGGTGTGTGGCGGTGTCAGTGATGGTGATAGAGCCAGTGGTGGCAGAGTGACGCTGCGAGGAGGCCGCGGCGACGGTGGCAATCACATCCCGGCTGATGGTGATTACACGCTCTCTGCGACGGCGATGACAGTGTCCGCGATGGCGTAAATAGGGCGGCGGGGACGGCGAAAGTGATGAGACGGTGAGGGTAATGGTGATGAGCGTGATGAGGTTAATGGTGAAAATAATAATTAGCGTTCAGATCTAATGATTCCTCTCCTTTTACTAGCTAGGGTGCTACACTGACACTGGCACCCTGACTTGCTACTACTAGCGGTGACAACGGCTGCAATTGCAACAGGAGAATGACACTGATTAATTAAGACAATTATGTGACGAGGACCCATATTTCCAGACGTGTGAAGGTGCGCCGGCCGTGACATTTACCTACTTCGATAACTTTGATATCAAGCGATGCTGAGCGCCAGAACGATAACAGATTGCGTATCGCTGATAAGAGAGATGGCGAAATAATTCTGATAGTGATATAGATGACAGTGAAACAGAAGACCAGCAATGAAATGTGGCTTGGTTACATAAATAGACCAACTTCCCAAAAAAAGTAACGATGAAGAAATAACGAGATGGCAAAAGTAAACCAATACTAGATAAGAATAAAGGTGAGAATAAGGCAGGATATCAAATGAGGACTTTTGAGCCTGCTGAAGATGGGCGGCTGGTGACGGATAGGGAGAGGCAGAAGGGGGCCAGGAATGCAAGAGGCGACGGAGGGCTGGAAAGGAGCGGGGGGGGGGGTGAGGAGGAGGAGGAGGAGGAGGATCTGGCCAAGAAGAGGAAGAGGTGGTGCTGGCCTAGAAGAGGAAGAGGAGGAAGAGGGCTGACCGAGGGGGAGTAAGAGGGCTGAGCCGAGAAGAGGAGGAGGAGGGGAAGGAGGAGGAGGGCTGACCAAGAAGAGGAAGAGGGCTGGCCGAGCAGGAGGAGGAGGAAGAGGGCTGGGCGAAGAAGAAAAAGGAATAAGAGGAGGAGGAGGAGGGCTGACCGAAGAGGAGGAGGAGGAGGAGGAGGAGGGCGGGCGCTTCATGTTGACAGGAAGAGTCCCTCGCCCGCCGCAGTACAGGACGGCCGCGCACTTTCGCTCCGCCGCGCGCCCGTCACACTTACCTGCCTCCCGCCCTCCCTCGTCCCGGCCGCCGCCTCCCGCCCCGTCACCCGGCAGCTCCGTCATCCGTCAGCCGCCGTCAGCCCCCGTCAGCATCCGTCACGTCTTCGGGGACACAATTTACCCGCTGACACAGCCTGATACACGGTGAGGACACAGAAGTGGGCAATTACCCTCGCTTCCTCCGTCGTCTTCATCTCTCGCCTCCTCCTCCTCCTCCTCCTCCTCCTCCTCCTCCTCCTCCTCCTCCCCCTCCTCCTCCTCCTCCTCCTCCTCCTCCTCCCCCCTCCCCCACTCCACCGTCCATCCAACCCCTCCCCCCTCACACCCTCCCCTTACTCACTCACCCCTCGCCCACTCCGCCCGCCGGCCACCCACGCCCACAGACTGAGCCTGGCGTTCGAGACAACACGTGGGTGAAAGTGTTGATAATTAACAGCAAATAAACAGCGAGACAGACAGCCCCCTTCCCGGCCGTATCAGCGGTGC
>BOPN01002389.1:182500-187500 GCA_017312705.2 Penaeus japonicus | reverse complement strand
GATTTCGAGGCAGAGGAATTAGTCAAAGGATGTGATTTTGATGTTCATAATTTCATGCTTTTATCAATTAAAGGTTTTAGTTAGTCGTTTTTAGCATCGTTTTTTTGTGTGTGAACCTTAAGAATCTTTTGAATATTATCCGCCTCCCTTTTCAAGAGAAAAAGTTGAGTTGCGACTGAGAGGCTGCAACACGCCAGGGTTCGTTCACACTCTACGGACTCTGCACGGATGTTTTCACTCACCAGTTGCAGGGAAACCTAGATCCAAAATATAGCAAAAAAAAAAAAAAAAAAAAAAAAATTATCAAAAAAAAAAAAAAAAAAATCTTATCAGAGGATGTGAGTGCGATTCGAAGTGTACATTTCTCTAACGTGTGAGTGATGCAACGTAAGACTGACTTTACTCTGCATTGTGAAAATACCCTTAGTGTCTTCTTAACAATTCGTTGACGCTGTAATAGTGGAGATTTTGTTTAGTGCTGTGAAGGGTCGGTTGTAAAAGAGGAACAGCAATTAGGTTATTTTCAGGTGTATTTTGTCATAATTCCAGGTCAGCAAGAACGGCTTCAAGACGCATGCAAATTCGTGTAAGTCGAAAAGACTCTTTCACATTTTCTTCGTTATTTTACTGATTCCACCTGTATGTATTCATAAAACAAGACTCATTTTTCATAGGCTGAAGGGTTAAACTGTGCAGTTATCTTAAGAAGAAATAAAGAAAGAAATGTTAGCCTTACGCTTAACCTCTTCACTCCGAGCAGTAGAAAACGCTCCTCGCGCCGTATCCGAGCTGCCCGCGCGCGCCAAATTTTAAACGTCGCTACTGAATATGACAAGTTTTAAGCCAAAACCTCTACAAGTTTATAGCGAAAACCTCAACATAATCATCATGTGTTATATATCAAATCCGCATAGTTAACCTCATCCCCCATATGGTGAAGTGACAAGTTATTTACATGGGTTGGGAGGAAGATGGAAAGAGTGACCTTGGTGGGAGGCCTCACTCAGATAACCAAAGAAAACGATTGAAATAGTATGGTAAACTAATCATAATATGTTTTATATTTTTACATAATGTTCCATAAATAAATAATAAAATGATTGCTAGCAGGGCCCATCAATGCCTCCCTGGTATAAGCGAATCCCACTCTTATGTAATAAATTATTAATAATGAAAGTCAAGTAATATATCGTATCATATCCGACCTCTATTCTGAAAGATCTCGTACAGTATCCGGAAGAAAGAAAACGCAATTCCACCAGAACTGAGCCATGACGCAGTATGCGCGTCCTCGGGTTTGACGCGAGCGCTTTATGATGACGCAGTATACGCGTCATCGAAAACAAACACATAATATTTTCAAAGTAAATGTGAGCAAGTATTCAAAAACCTTAGTCTAAGCAATTTACAAAAACAAAATCAAGACTGTTCTTCCAGGCTTTATGTACATTTTTCAAGCTATTTTTGTAGAACCTCACAGAAGCACTAATCCTAAGTCAACAAGATAACATACATTTAATTAGTTAAAATTACTGGAAGTTAGATGTTGGAAATAATAACACAAAACAACAGCTTAGTAACAAATGTCAACTCCATACATGCTACTACAATGATGCAGTTTAATTCTTCTTCCACTTTAAATACAAATGCACTCACGTCTCCATAATTACAAAATCTACCTCTAAAAGTGGCACAACATATGAATAAATAATAATGCTACTAAATCACAGCAAGGCAGTGAGAAAGCACATATTTTGGTTTTGGATATGGAGGAAATTCACTATCAGGGATTTTGCACTAGAGGTGCAACAAATACGATCTCTGTTTAATATATATAATTCATACTTCTCAAACAATCTGAAAATCCTTTCCTCATTAGTAAATGTCCTTTTAAGTGTTTTGCGACAACTTCAATAAAAAATGTAAAAATGCAAACAAAAACAACTTTAAAAAGCTCACATACTTCAAAGGTTAATTCACAGAAAGCATTACTATGGTGTTGAATCACAATCAAATACAAAGCACAGGTGTTAAATCATAACTAAACAATGTCAACATCTAACATTTTCTCACCTGTTTACACCCATTTGCAGTGACAGGAAAAAATGGAACATTAGTATATGTTACTTTTACTTCCTTTTCTTTATAATCCCAATTCATATTCAGTAATATTTCTTCCCCATTTGTATATCAGAATGGTTGCAAATAAATCATCATATTTAATCATTTCCCTTTAACAAATCCAAGTCATTTTTTTACATTAATAACTCACCTGTTTACACCAATTGCCAGTGACAACAAAAACAAAAACAAAAAAACTCAAATCCCTTTCTTTAGATTATCGTAGTGAGATAAATCGTGAGGCAAAACACAGGCAAGCAGACGGGTATAGGGAGGTAGAGGGGGGGGGGGGTAGCAGGGGGAAGGGGGAAGGGGGGGGGTAGTGAAGGGTCCTCACAAGTAGGTGTATAGGAATAAATTTTATGGTAGAAGGAGCGAGAGGTCATTTTCCTGAAAGGATAATGATAACAACAGGTGACGTTAGAAGAGGGGGAAGGGGGAAGGGGGAGGGGGAGGGGGAGGGGAAGGGGAAGGGGGAGGGGGAGGGGGAGGGGGAGGGAGAGGGGGAGGAATAGAGGAGGAAGGGTAAATATATTTTATGAGAGGCTGATAATTGAAGTAGAAATTCGTATTATTTTAGATTCTTGAACTTGGTACTGGTAACCATAGCGACACCATGGTTGATAATGAAACTCTCTTTAAGAATGATGACAGTTGTGATGGCGGTAAAATGAATCATACAAATTGTGTTATTGGTTTACATAATCGTATATATATCATCATTATCATTATTATCATTACTATCGTCACTGTCATCATTACCATTATCATCATAATTCTAATACGGTTTTCACCATTATCATTATTATTATTATCATTATTATAATCATTAGTAGCTTTACCCTTATCATCATCATTATCATCACTATCATATTATCATTATCATATAACGATAATGATAGCATTGATAAGAAATAATGTAAGTAGTTGTTTTTGCAATGAAGTTAATGATGTTGATAGGGATTTCAATGATAATGTCAAAATGTGTTCATTGTTACAAGATGATATTTGTGATAGATATAACAATGATGATAATGAAAATAAAGATGATGATAAATGATTATGATAATGATGATGATGACGATAATAGTAAAAATGATAAGGATAATGACAGTATTATGATAATAATGATAGTGATAATAACAATAATAGTACTTCTAATAATAATGATAATAACAATAATAATGATAATGGTGATAATTGATAAAGATAATGATGATAGTAATAATAATAATACAAATAATAACAACAATAACAACAACACCAACTCAAACAGCAATAACAACCATCAGCAAAAATAACAAAAAATATGATAGTATCATCACCAGCACAAACAAACACAAACAGTGACAACAAACACATAGACAACAAACACAGTGACAACAAACACATCGACAATAAACACAGTGATAACAAACACAGTGACATCAAACACATCGACAACAAACAGTGACAACAAACACAGTGACAACAAACACATCGACAACAAACACAGTGACAACAAACACAATGACATTAAACAGTGACAACAAACACAGTGATAACAAACACAGTGACAACAAACAGTGACAACAAACACATGGACAACAAACACATCGACAACAAAGAGTGACAACAAACACAGTGACAACAAACACATCGACAACAAACACAGTGACAACAAACACAGTGACAACAAACACAGTGACAACAAACACATCGACACAGTGACAACAAACAGAGTGACAACAAACACAGTGACAACAAACACATCGACACAGTGACAACAAACACAGTGACAACAAACCGAGTGACAACAAACAGAGTGACGCGACCCGAGAAGCAGGTCGGAAAGGCACAGGAGAAAAAGGGTTGTGAGGAACATGTAGGAATGCAAGATGGACGCCTAGGAGGGGGGGGGGGGGGGGAGAGGGGGAAAAGAGAGGGAGAGGAACGGAAGAGAGAGAGAGAGTGAGAGAAAGAGAGAGAGAAGGAGGAAGAGGGGGGAGGTAGAAGAAGGGGGATACTATGTGGATGTTCATTTTTTTCTATTTTCTCTCATCCTCTTTCTATCTCTCTATTTATCAATAGATCTCTCTATCTCTCTATCTATCTATCTCTCTCTCTCTCTCTCTCTCTCTCTCTCTCTCTCTCTCTCTCTCTCTCTCTCTCTCTCTCTCTCTCTCTCTCTCTCTCGCCTTCTCTCCCTCTCTACCTCTCTCCCTCTCCCTCTCTCTCGCCCTCTCTCTCACCCTCTCTCCCTCTCCCTCTCCCTCTCTCTCACCCTCTTGCCTCCTCTCCTCCACTCCCTCCAGCATCACCTTCCAAAGCTGCTCCACCCCTCCACCCCCCACCCCTCCACCCCCCACGCTTCCAACCCACCCCCTACCCCCTCCAACCCACCCCCTACCCGCTCCAACCCTCCCCCCTCTACCCCCCTTCCCCCCCCGTCCCCCGGCTACCCCGCTCGACCATTAAAACTAATTATCTAACCTTGTCCCAAAAGATCGACCTGTACGTGTCGATCCGCGGGCACAGCTGAGGGTCTGAGGATCCAGTCCTCTTTACCGAAGGGCCCCGGGGTAGAGGGTGGAGGGTGGGGGGGAGGGGAGGGGAGGGGAGGGGAGGGGGGAGGGGTAAGGGAGAGATTAGGATTGATGGGGGTGGGAGGGAGGGAGGGAGGGAGAAGGAGGGAGTGAGAGAGAGGGGGAGGGCATAGGCAGGTAGATAGGGGCAGAGAGGAGGATAGGAGGGAGGGGCTAGGGGCAGGGGCCAGGGGCTGGGGCCAGGGGCAGGGGCCAGGGATGGAAGTAAAGGGGTGAGCGAGTGAGAGAAAGAGAGGAGTGAAGGGCACTGCCATTATCCTTATTATCATTAGTGAGGTTGTTTCCATTACGATT
>BOPN01002389.1:170000-175000 GCA_017312705.2 Penaeus japonicus | reverse complement strand
GTTGGATGGCCAAGTGACATACATTACGCAATATATTGAAGCTTGGTGATTTAGAATTCTGATAGAATGTGTAGTCTATTAGAAAAAAGATATAATGGAAAATGGTTATGACGTTATTGCTATTATGATTATTACTATCATTAGTTATTAGTAGTAGTGGTAGTATCATTGTTACTGCTCTTGTTTGATACTATTGCTGTTGTAATAAATCGTAAGCATAGTAGTGGTTATAGTTGTGGTAGGGGTAGTAGTGATGATGTCACAACTTTTATTATTGTTACTTTTTGTTATCATTACTAGTTAGAAAATCGTAGTTACTTGTAGCAGCAGTAGTAGAAGTAATGCTATTGTAATAGCTATACTACTAGTAGTAGTAGCAGCAATATCATAAGTAAATAACGCTAGTATAAGTACAACAAGAAATATATCAATGTTTTTTTGTTTTGTTTTTTTTGTTTTTAAATACCGTTTTTGTACTATTATTGCACTGGGCATCAGTACTGGCAATATACTGCACTTACCCTTTGATACTTACATTTCAGTTATTGTTATTCTCATTCCTAGGAATTGTTACTATTACTATTGATTGTGTTATTACAGTTGCTATCACTATCAATGATACTAATACTAATCTTCATTGTAACTATCATTCCTACTGTCGTTATTGTTGTTATCACTGTTTGATTTGAACAAATCTGAACAAATTAATTTAATGCTGAGCAAATGTTGAAGAATGTGCAATTGAAAAATAAACTGTGTATTCAACATTCCGACATTAAGCCAATAAATATGATAAATTAATTGCGAATGTTGCACTTCGAAATAATTCATTCTCAAACTTTTCCTATTATTCTTTTTTTTCATTTTTTTTTCTTTTTTTCTTAATAATATATTTTTCTTTCTCTCTTGTCAAGTACTTACTCGCTTTATCTTTCTTACATTATCCTTATCTATATCTATGCATATCATTTTCCCTTTCTGTCTCGCTATCTCCTCTTTCTCTGTTTATCTGTATATTTGTATCTACTGTATATGTATCTATATGTCTGTCTGTCTGCCTTGGCTTTATATATGCAAATATATATGTGTATGTACATATGTGTGTATGTATATATATATATATATATATATATATATATATATATATATATATATATATATATATATATATATATATATACATATATCTGTGTTTGTGTGTGTATGTGTGTTTGTATGTGTATGTGTGTGTATTGTTTTCATTATTACCAATAGCGAATATCTCTCTCTCTCATTCTCTCTCTCTCTCTCTCTCTCTCTCTCTCTCTCTCTCTCTCTCTCTCTCTCTCTCTCTCTCTCTCTCTCTCTCTCTCTCTCTCAATATATATATATATATATATATATATATATATATATATATATATATATATATATATATATATATATCAGTTTATCGATTTATCTATCTATCTATCTATCTCCATTCATCTATTCATCCGTTCCACTCTGTCTATCTATCTGTTTCTCTATCTATCTATCTGTCTACCTGCCGTAGCATAATGCCCTTTTAGCCTCATGTGTGTAGTGCTTCCTCTTGCTTGAGAAGGAGTGGTGGGGGGGGAGAGGGGAGGACGAGGAGGAAGAGAAGAGGAGGACGAGGAGGAAGAGAAGAGGGGAGGGGAGGAAGAGGAGAAGGCAGTGCTGGAGGAGGAGAGGGATGTGGAGGAGGAAGAGAGGGTAAAGGGGGGGGAGGGAAGGATGAAGGAAGAGGAGGAGGAGGTGGAGGAGGAGGAGGAGGTGGTGGAGGAGGAGGATGAGGAGGAGGAGGAGGTGGTGGAGGAGGAGGAGGGTGGAGGAAGAGAAGGAGAAGGAGGAGGAGGTGGTGGAGGAGGAGGAGGAGGTGGTGGAGGAGGAGGAGGAGGAGGAGGATGGAGGAAGAGAAGGAGGAGGAGGGATGGAGGAATCATGTATGGTGGTGGATAGAAGTGGATATCTCTTATAGAGGATGATCATGAAAAAATATGGATGCATGTGGATGCAGGGAAATTCTAGTCACAAGAGACACATGGAATTGATAAAAGAGTGTTCGAGAATTAAGTAAAAAGAAAATATGTGGATGAAGGCAATCAGATGATGGAGGGATTGTGGCGAGACCTCAAAGGGGACGCGGGAACAAGTGGAAGATAAGAGGATCGAAAGGTGGAAAGGTGGAGTTCAAGGTGGCAGAAGAAAAGAAAGGCGAGGGAGAGGGAGGAGGGCAGAGGCGAAGAGAGGAGGGGAAGGGGGGAAGGGGAGAAGGAGGAGGGCAGAGGCGAAGAGAGGAGGGGAAGGGAGGAAGGGGAGAAGGAGGAGGGCAGAGGCGAAGAGAGGAGGGGAAGGGGGGAAGGGGAGAAGGAGGAGGGCAGAGGCGAAGAGAGGAGGGGAAGGGGGGAAGGGGAGAAGGAGGAGGGCAGAGGCGAAGAGAGGAGGGGAAGGGGGGAAGGGGAGAGGGAGGAGGGAAAACCCCAGCCGGAGTCTGGATCATGCCCAAAAATGCCCACCAAGAGCCCCCATCGCCGGCGTCACCTGAAGTGACGTTCGCGCCCGAGAGTATTTGCGGCGTCAGCGCGTAGCCCGAGTCGCGGACGCCTCGCCGACCCGGAACTGCGGCTGCAGATTGGCGTCTCCGCTTAGCGCTCCCGGGAAGGCGAGATGCACTTGATTGCCGCAGCTTTCGTGGCCGCCGGCGCTCCTCGGAGGCGCCCTCGCATTCACCAGCGGACGGGGAAGGATTTGCCAACGCTTCGGCTTCGAGAAAATTGCGCAAATAGAGCCCGCGGAGCAAGGGTGACATACCTTCTTCTGATGAGTCCATCAAGCAAAGCGATAATTAAAATAACTTTTACCACACCAAGTACGGACTGCCTCTGTTTACCATTTTCAATTTGGCTGTTTATCAAGTCTCGGAGAGTGGGACTTTGGACGTAAACAACACGGTTGGTTGTTACTGTGTTGTCCTGACGCCGACCTTTTAAGGCCGGCTCCCCTGCGGACCAGGTGGCGTCGACGCGCCGCCATTTTGTTTCAATCTTCTTTTTTGGCGCGAAGGTACAGTAACAAGCGTTCTTATTGACCGCTTTTTATCAGTCTGGGATTTAATTTCAGAATTTTTCTCCATGTGAAATTATCATAGGAAGCATCAAAAACAAATTTATATCAGTTTGAAGCGAGGGAAAAAATTGCGATGCCTTGCTGGTCTTATTCGACGGTTGCTCTTGAAGCGCTTTCGGGGATGGTGGTATTTTTAAGAAATCAAACAAGGAAACTCGCACCACAATCTCTATTAAAATAAACACTGCGTATTTAAGAGTCAATTTGGAGCCCAAACACCAAACCGCAAATTCCTCCAGAATATAACAGCATTAGCCAAGTGAGCACGAAGTTCGAATAAGAAGCGCATGCATTAACCTAAATCATGACTGACGATTATACACACACACATATATATAGCCGAGCGCCGCGCCCTCGTGCGTGACAGGGCGTCGAGGGTCCCTGGCACGGCAGCTGGTCCCGGGGGTTCCTGAGTGCCTGTTTTTGGGAGCTGGGGACCCCCTGCGCCGCCCTCGCGCCCGCGCCGGGACCGCTTCGCCGCGCCAAGTACACCCTCCGGCTTTTTTTACCTTTTTTTTTTTTTCCTTCAAGACGCGGGTGATGGAGAGGCACTTCCTCGCCCCCGACCCGCCCGGCGAAGCTCGCGGCCCCGATGATGTGGCCGCCGAAGAACGGCATCGAGGATATTTAGGGCCGTGAGCGCTCTCAGCCCCCGAGTCCCTTCAGGGAAGAACACCCCGCGGGAGGAAATGACGGCGGAATAGGAGGCGCTTTCATACCCTATTTAAAACCGGATCGCCTCATCGCCCCAATCCCCCCCCCCCCCCCATCCTCGTTTTCACCCCCCACCCCCCTTACGAACCAACGCCCTTTTCCCCGCCGCGACCATCGTCATAACGCCACCTCTCCCTGACCCCCCCCCCAACCCACCCCCCTACACCTCCACCTCGCCAACACCCTCCATTCTACCCCCCAAATCGCTCGCTCGCCCCTGCGGCCACATCTGTACCTCTCCTGCGACGCGTATAACAGAGTGGTTCCCTCCTATAACGGACGTATCACGAGTCGAGACGTACGACCGTTGCAACAGAAAGCGACTATAGCACGGAGGCAAAAGGGTACGGGAGATAGGGGGGGAGGAAGGGGGAAAAGGGGTGAAACGAAGGGGAGGGGAGGGGGGGATAACTCTCCTGACAACTTCTTCACCCCCCCCACCCCCCTTTTCTCTCTCTCTCTCTCTCTCTCTCTCACTCCCTCTCCCTCTCCTTCTCCCCCTCTCCCCTCTCACTCCTGAGGCGCCTCGCTCTCGCTGGGGGTCCAACATATGACTGTATTTGGAGGTGGCTTCTGCCGCGCGTCAACTTCTCGGGGCTCGGGGTTATTCCTCTCCTCCTGCCCCATTCTCCCCACTCCTCTCCTCTCCCTTCCCCCCCCCCCCCCCTCTCCTCGCCACTCCTCTCCCCTCCCTTTTCCTACCCTCCTCGCCATTCCCTTCCTCTTCCCCTCCCCTCCTTTCTATCCTCCTGCTCTCCTCTCCCTTTCCTCTCCCCTCTCTTCTCCTTCCCACCTATTCCCTTTTTTCCCTTTTCCCTCCTTTTCCTTTCTACTCCCCTCCTTCCCCTCCCCTTCCTTCTCGACCCCTCCTTTCACCCTCCTTCCCCCTAACCCCACTTCCCTACCTCTTCTCCCTTCTCCCTCCCTTCCTCTCCCTTCCCCTCCTCCTTCCCTACTTTCACACCTCCCTTCCCCCTCTCCCCACCTTCCTTCCCCACCTCCCTTCCTTCCTCTTCTCCTCCCCTCCTTTCCCCTTCTCCCCACCTCCTTTCCTCCTCCCTTCCTTCCCCTTCTCTTCCCCTCCTTTTCCTTCCTCCTTCCCTCTTTTCACACCCCCTTCCCCCTCTCCCAACCTTCCTTCCCCCCTCTCTTCTTTC